>JANHAO010020190.1:0-12962 GCA_026873985.1 Saraca asoca | reverse complement strand
ATTTGGCAGTTGGATAGGTTTACATGTGCATATATTGTTAGTGCTATCTGGATGCCCAGTAGGTAGTTATTGTGTATAGTCTGGGTCACTGCGCCTATATTATATGTTCATACAGGTTGATTGAGCGTGTAGCCCTTTGTTTTGTATTATGGCCATGTGCCCGGGTGTCCAGAAAACAAAGGAAACTCTGCCGAATTTTCGATAGAGAATATAAATTTGTATTGAAAGGTTAATGAAATAATTGTGTATTGATATTGTATTAGTGTTGCATGGTAAGGCTTGTAGGGGGTTTTCTAAAGGAAAAAAATTCCTGATGGTGACCTTCTACGCCGGTCACGGGCCCAAGATTAGGTCGTGACAATAACCCATCTCAATCTGCTTAATCAATTCCAATTATGGATCAAGGTACGCTTCCGCTCATCCTCTTTTCTTTTCTCATTGATTCAACGTGAATATAGAAATATAATTCAGAATTTGATTAATATTAGAATTATGAAACATATTTCAAAATTAAATTT
Source organism: Saraca asoca (assembly GCA_026873985.1). Lineage (NCBI taxonomy): Eukaryota > Viridiplantae > Streptophyta > Magnoliopsida > Fabales > Fabaceae > Saraca > Saraca asoca. Next base: position 12,444 of record JANHAO010020190.1, on the reverse strand, counting down.
TCTGTATTGTTCTTTGCATGTTACATTTATGGATTAATCAAATTCTAACATGGAATAGTTGGAACTTGGCTTTACGTTACACTAATACAATAAAAATAAATAAATTCTATTTGGATGGAATCCATATGTTTAGGAATCATGTCCCTTTGTTTTAGAGTTTGTCCTTATCATAAAAGGAAGATGATATTTCTCTGTTGCAAGACAGCCATGTCGACCTCAAACTACAATTCTTAATAAATTCAGAAACAAAAAGTCTTTTATGTTATTAAAACTCTTTATTATTTAAACTTTTTAATTACTTTAGTGATTGTGTACAAACTTTAAACCATTATATGTTTCTTCTCCTTTAATTTTACTCAAGTAATCAAATTAATAAAAAAATTATAATTTTAATGCAATGATAGTGTAAAAAAATTTTACGCAAATTTCTGTTTAATGTGATATTACATTATAATAACTATTGAAGAACTTTTATTTGTTGGTGAGAAATTTTAATTAGTTTTATTTTTTAATATGACTTTTTTTTTCACTGATAATATATAGATGAAATTTTTTAATTACTTTTTGTTTTTTTAATAACTTTGCACTTTCATAATATAAAAACTAGCAATAAATTAAATGAGAGGTGGTGTATGGTATATTGTGTATAATCACAACAGTGACAACTATTTAGTTTCGATGTATTGAACTTGTCAAAAAAATTTATGTCATTACTCGTTCTTGCATTCACATTAAATTATAAAATTATTAAAACTACTTTATTAGTTAATAAAAATTTTAATTATTTTTATTTTTAATAGGTGACCCATTTTTAGTTGTAAAAAATTTTAAATTTAAATGGAGCAACAAAATCAAATGCCAACGGCAGCTTTACGTAATTTTATCCTACCGTTAGTTCTCAAATGCTAAGATATTATATAAAAAGTGGATATCAACAAAAATTTATCAGTAAATAAATAAATAGAACATCAAATTAATTATTTTATCTTTAAAATTATAAGATATTGATAAAATAATTTTTAAATTATAAAAATAATGATAATAATTTGTCAATAATATTTCATGTATACAATTTTATTTTTCAATATTTACAATTTCATCCATAAATAATGGACAAAATTATATGAATTGAATATTATTGGTTCAAGAATTATTATGACCATTGACCAGGGATGATTTTGATAACATTTTATAATTTGGGGTCAAATTATTAATTTTATTTAAATAAAACAAAATCATCAGTTCTACGCTGGTACAGGTCTAAGCATGCACTATTGTGATTCCCGAAAGCACGTCCTTTGCAAATTTCAAATCTTCATTTTCTTCTGTTCTGTCTGTTTCTGTTTCTCTCGTCCTCGTTGCATTGGCATCGTTGAGATTCCTATTCAGAAATCTGCAATCGTAAGCCAAAAAAAAGTATCTTTCGTTTCGTTTTTAACATATAACTCATTACTCTCTTCTGGCTTCTGGGTTTTTTTTTTTGTGTTATTTATTTGCTTGTTTTCAGTTTTACTTGTGCGTTTGAATATCGGGTTGTTTATTATAAAATTCTCCGTTGATCGTCTGTGCTTCACTTTTCATTTGTGGTTTTCATCGTCAATTTCTAAGTTCTTGTGTGAAATTTATACCCCCATGTGTAGGTGTAGAGGATAACTTCATTAAATTTTAACATAGAAGAAGTTAATTCCCAATTTTCTGTGCCTTGCATAAGAAGTAAAGCTCACTATAAAACTGATTAAGTAGCTTAAGCATTTTTTTATCTGTCCTGTTGTTCACCATATTGAGGCTTGTAACTGTCATGCTTAGATGTAACCATGTGGGTTTCCGCGATCTAATGTAATTGCACCATTTTGATTTCCAATACTTCATCTGTAAGTAGGTTCTGATGCAAATCCAATTGTTCTTGGTGTTTCACATCTCTCTTGATCCCCATTCATCGACATTGACTAAAATAACTGGTTTATGAGCCTTTTTATTCTAGGAACCTAAAAAATGGACCTGTTCTATTGTTGGTAGCAAAAACAAAGGGAGCAGTAAAGAAGGCAAAAGATATGTTGAACTGGTAAGGTAAATGTGAGAGTCAGTATAGAAGGTTGGGAATATCTGACTGGGGAACCTGATATATATGACAATCATTTTACTTGTCAATAGATTGCATATGTATCACATATAATGCTTTTGAGATACTGATTTCATGAGAATCTAACTATGGCATCAATCAATTAAGAACAAGGTAACTGAAAATACATGTTGATAACTTTGTTTCTAACAGATGAACACAGGTAAAGCATTATATCCATTCCAGGAAGAGGTCAATAGTTAGGTTAACATTTGAAGTTGAAATTTTTGGGAGGTGGAAACGGAAAACAAGGTTAAGGCATCCTAGAGAGTGAGATGGAGTAAAAGTGGGGAGAACAGTGGATATGTCTGCTTAACTTAGGAGGTTTTGGTTGTAGAAAGTAGAATTAGGTGTTTTGAAATTTTGCATTAAGGATGTTGTCTCCTTTGCATTTCTATAATTAATGTTATTTATACAACTTTGGTGTGGTTGCATCTGAGTTCAGTTGGAAAAAGGTAAAGTAGGGTCACTTGAACCAAGGTGCAGCCCCATCAGTGATTGTACATAGCTTTTGGCAAAATAGTTGTTTAAGTGGCACTACTCTATCATCAGCTAGGACAAAATAATTAGTTATCAGGAATCAATTATCATTTACATGTGGTTCTGTACTATGTAGGTCTACGTTCAAAGGTCACACATATATTGGAATACATACAGGCACCAGGGTATCTGCGTTTCCAACTTCCCTGTATATCAGTAATTGTGATGAATATAGTTGAGCAAGAGACTTTTATCAGAAAACGTATGGCTTTCATTCCCATTTCTCAAAATGTCAAGGCCTAAGCTATAGAATGGTCATTTGAACCTCCTATTTCATAGTACTGTCTTCTGACCATAGATTAAAATCAGTGACAGAACTTTTCCTGTTGTAGCATACTTTGCAAAAATGCCAGATTTAGGAATAAAATCACATGGAAGCATGCTGGCAAGGGCGCATAGGCTTGATTGGTTCATTCTTTTGGTTCTTGTGGCTATAGACATGTTCTTGGACTCCATGGAACCTTTTCACCGCTTTGTTGGGAAAGACATGATGGCAGATCTAAAATACCCGTATAAACAAGAAACCATACCCTTTTGGGCTGTTCAAGTATGTATTTACATGGCTGTTATGGTTACATTGTTGCCTCCTAATTTACAATCTACAGCCTCGCAATTGAACATCCTTAATTTTCTTTTCTTATTTTGGCACAGGTATCAACTGTTTTGTTGCCCATTGCTATCTTTATTATGCTCTACCTTTGCAGAAGGGATGCTTATGACTTACACCATGCAACATTGGGTATTCCCTGCAGCGATTATTTAAATACTTCTTTACGCTTTTTCTGCTTGTGACTCATGCCAGAATGATCTCCTTGTAACCTCAGGTATTCTTTACTCTGCTATTATAACTGCTGTTATTACAGACTCAATCAAAGTTGCTGTTGGTCGACCACGACCAAGCTTTTTCTGGCGATGTTTCCCTGATGGTGAAGCGGTGTGTTTTCTCATTGCCATTCTTAGTGTCCCCATAACTTCTTCCATTCTATATATTCTTCCTTTCTTTGAAGTGAACTGGTGTTTCACATTTGCATGCAGGTATTTGATAATGTTACTAATAATGTTGTTTGTCATGGGGATAAGAAAGTTATAGAGGAAGGATACAAAAGTTTTCCAAGTGGGCACACTTCATGTAAGTTCGGTGGTTGCAGTAGAGCATCAGGAATGCAAACAATTGAAGCAACTCATTTCAAACTATTTACACATTGACTAAACCATGCAACTTTATGCTAAATACATGCATCTTCCAAATTTTAGAAATTCTCCTTTTAATCAATTTATTTTAGAAGAAACGGTTCTGCCTAGTGAATGTTTGTGTATTATGAATTATAAAAATCTGATATCTTTTCTGTTATAAAGCTTCACTGTTGCTTGTGTGTATGCAAGTGCTTTCACACGTGTAATTTGCTATGCAGTTTAAATGATGCTGCTTTAGGGCTTAATTTGATTATGGTAGTTCAAATGCAGGGTCCTTTGCAGGTCTGGGTTTTTTTGCATGGTACTTGTCAGGAAAAATTAGAGTGTGCGATCGTAGAGGTCACATTGCGAAACTTTGTCTAGTACTGCTCCCTTTACTTCTTGCTGCTTTTGTGGGAATTTCCCGGGTTGATGACTACAGGCATCATTGGCAGGATGTGTTTGCTGGAGGTTTGATAGGTTAGTGGTTGAAGTGTGGCAAAATGCAGTGGCTTTTAAGATCAGTTTTTTAAAATATACCCCTAAATAGGACAGGTGACTGTATATTGGATCCTCTTGATCTGTTTTCTGCAGGGTTAACTGTGTCTTCAATCTGCTACTTGCATCTCTATCCCTTTCCTAATGAAGCAGGCGGTATGTAATTTGGTTCTTAACCATTTTCTGATCTGTTACTTCTACTCATACAAGGCTTAGATTCCTTTTCTGTAGAGCTTGTTGTCAGCTATAGTGCGGAGAAGATTAGTTAACTGATTTAGTAATTAACAATATTTATACAAACCTGATGCTGCTAAAAAAACTTGAAAGTAGGATAGTAGAATTTGTAGCTAAAAGTAATTAATATTATTTATTTAAAACTTTGAATAGTAGTGGATGAAATTTATCACGTTAAAGAGAGAGTTGAAAAAAGAAGCAAATAGTGAGAAGGAAATGAAGATTCTATTATTGTGCAGAGAATTGTATGCTATATTTTTGTTCTTGATATCTGGGCTCCTGATTTTCTCTAGATGTACAGGTTGGGCTCCCCATGCCTATTTTGAAATGTTGAGCATAAAGGAAGGTTCTTCCAGGGAGATGGATTGCATTATGCAGCAGCTACCATAAATTATATGTTAAAATGAAGTTATGAGGATCGAACTGGGGGTGTGAAAGAAAGCCCTGAAAGTGTTGCAAGATGCTGATTGCTGATTTGTCTTCATTTACATGAAATATTATATTCTTCTATTTGTGTTCATTAAACATTAACTTAAGTAAGCAACGAGGAATATGGCATGATGCCATTCGTTGCAGCTAAGCCAGTTCATAAATTCGGAGGATCCTGGGGTTCTCTAATCTCTAGGCTCTAGGTAGGTGCGGGAAAGTCGTGACATAGATGTGGTTGTTAAATCTTTAAATTGGTCATAGTTGAGGTGTGGCTGAGGTGCTAGAATGCAGAACATGGCATCATAATACAATTAACTGCAATTGAATTGCTAGTCAAGTTAATGGCAAAATAGTAAAAAATAAAATAAAATAAATTGCTAGTCAAGTTATTGAATTCCAACGATTTAACATGTCTTGAACCTTGGATCGCCGAGGGGACTGCGTGTGGATAAGAAGACTTTCTATCCTGTTTTCATTGGAAAAAATTCAACTGGGTGAAATCATCTGTCGGTCATACTATTCTACTATCCTATTTTTTTAATTTTTATTTCCATATTTTTTTCATAAAAAAATTAAGTCCTACTACGCATTCTTTATTCTTTGTCAAAGAGCGTGAGTCTATATTAAAAAATGAATGTGGATTAAGATTTATTTATCGTTTTCTATTCTCAAGTATTGGAGCACATGAAACCTTATATGAATCTTCAAAATAAATGAAAATCAATAATAAAATGATATTTTGAAATATGAACAATACTATTGATATAAATTTATTGAAATAGACATATATGTATATTATATAGTTAATAAATGTATAGCAAAAAGAATATATAAATTGTTGGCTCTGGGCCGGATCATAAACCTTGTGGCGTCTTCCAAATCAGAAGGTCGCAATTTTTTACCCATCCTTCACACTGACAGTAGTATCTCCGGAAATTTCCAAATTTGAGACAAATTACCATCCGCACCAAAACAATTCAAAAATAAACTTTCAATGTGTAAAATTGATGGCATGTGATAGGAACAAGGAAGAAGGAAGTGAGCCTGATTCGATAGAAGAAAGTGTGGACCAAGACCTGACTCAAGTTCCATAGACATGACCCAAAAGAAATCATCTGCCACCCAAATGGCTCAAAGACTATGAAGTGTCATAGAGATGAGAAGCACATAAATGAATTACCATTATAACTGTTACGATGTTGTTATTTTAATTTTTGTTAGTTGTATTCCTTCCGAATTATTAGGTTCAGGTAGGAATATTATCATAATTAATTGGTGATCTAGTAGTATATGTATACAAGGGAATCACAAGGAAATACAAGGAATCCTTTCATTTGAATCCTTTTTCATTGTTTTCTTATCATTTTCTGATTATTTTTGGTTCATCTTACTGTCTTTATTCTTGAATCTTACCCTGAGTCCAACACTCATAACAGTATGCTAATAGATTTGTATACTCGGTTTGGCATTGCCAAATGATTATTTTGGTCTCGAGAATATTAATAAAAATATGATTAGATTTCTATAAAATAAGATGAAAAGATGCTTTACAAATTATTTATTACAAAAATTTTAACTGATAACTGTAAATGAACACTACTAAACTCAAAAAAATCATTTGGCATTGTCAAATGATTATTTTGGTCTTGAGAGTATTAATAAAAATATGATTAGATTTCTGTAAAATAAGATGAAAAGATGCTTTACAAATTATTTATTACAAAAATCTTAACTGATTACTGTGAATGAACATCGCTAAACTCAAAAAAATCACCACGACGTAGTGTTTCATTTTAATTTTAATTACCTTGTAATACCACATACATACTGCAACTTTTCATATTTTTAATACAATACGACTTCTACAATTATATATTTGTTTATTCTCCATTACTGTCTGCTACAACTTGAATTTGATATCTTCCTCCATCCACTGCCACCAACCTATTAATGCATTGTATATTCAGATTCCAGAAGAAGAAAACCAATTAAGTATTATTGCTTCTTGTGTTCATACAAGAAGATAATTAATTAATACAGAATGGACTTGAAATCCCCTTATTGCCTTAGTCTGCAGAATCCCCAGTCTCAACCATGGTAGACTTTGATGTATATAACCAGCTAGCTTAACCATGTGACACATTTCTTAATTAATTAATCCTATACAAGTTAGTTCGCTTGATTTGAGTACAACAGTTTAGGTGGATTCAACAAACATCACACTGTATATAAGACCAGAATTAAGACCTTTCTCAACTCCACAACAAACACGAACAACGTCAGTTTCCTATCACTTCTCAAGGCTTACATTTGTTTCAAACAATCAAAAGATGAAGGTAAGATTTATCTGATCCCTTCTATTGAAAATTAATGATCGGATTCTAGTTTTGTTTTTCTTGTTTCGGGTTTTGTAGGTTAAAACCCTAATTTGTGCATTGCTGCAGCAAAAGATAGTAATGAAGGTGGAACTGCACTGTGACAAATGCAGAAGCAAGGCTCTGAGAACTGCAGCAGAGACACAAGGAGTGAGTTCAGTGTCATTGGAAGGAGATGACGGAGATCAATTGGTAGTGACAGGAGAAGTAGACGCTGTTTGTTTGGCGAAGGAGCTGAAGAAGAAGTTGCGGTGTGTGAAGTTGGTAAGTGTGGAAGAAGTGAAAAAGAAGAGCGAAGATGAAAAGAAGGAAACAGAAAAGTGTAGTTGTCATGTTGCAAGTCAGCCTCCGCCATGTCCACCCTACTATGTGGTTTATGAGGAATACCCCAGTAATTGCTTCATCATGTGAAAACATGCATCCATGCCACAACTTCTTTGCCCCCACTTGGCTTTACTTTCATAAATTACTTTCCCAGTTGGCTTCTTCTGCTTTCTTATTCTAAAGATCATGAGTTTCTACATCTTTCCTCTTCTTACTCTCTCAGATCAATAAAGTGAATTAGAAATGCCTGCACTCCTCCGTGTCAAAGAGTCAGTATGAGTGCATACCAAATTTTGAATACATATAGTTAGTAATTATTGCTTGTAAGATTAAAGATAAACACAATAATAAATATAAATTTTACATGCATTAAAGAGTATCATTTATTATGTCTATCTTTTTTTATTTTTTTTACGATGGATAATTATATTTTATGTTTTTTGCATATAACATTTTTACTTGGGGTTTAAGGGTGGACATATACTGACTCTTCTCAGGTGCCAACTAGATATTCGTCAATATCAGAACACACATCCAACCAAAGAAAATCGTAAGGAAAAATTAGTTGAACACTTTCACACTTGTTGAAAGCGTTGTGAAGATCGAGTAAAAGTAAGAAGTAGCATCATTCAAATCTTATGTGCCTATCAATTTTGTTTTTAAGGATTAGAGTGGATCCACTTGTGCATCTATATATGGATGTTAATTTCATTTCCGAACTATTTCAAAAATGAAATCCTCCCCACATTGTTAATTCTAGTGCATTCACCCTTGAGTGTTTCTTTGAAAAGTTCCTAAATATAGAATCAAATCCAATTTGACGGTCTTTCTTTCATTATAATAGCCAAAAATAAACGACAATCATGACATGGCCATGATAAACTTGTTATGAAATTTAAATTCAATTAGTGCAATTAGTGTTCTATATATTATTTATAATACCCACATCCAAAAATAAATTTGAGTTTAGTATTTTTGTTATAAATAGACAAAATTCTTTGAAATGGTAAGACGTTGGTAAAATAATTCCTAAATTATAAAAATAATCATAGTAATTTTTAAATGATATTTCATCTGTACAATTTCATCCATTCATATATACAATCTCATCCTTAAATAATATTACACAAAATTGTACAAACAAAGTATTATTGAATGATTACTATGATTATTTTTATAATTCAGGAATCGATTTATCAGCATTTTATAATTCAAGGGACAAAATTGTTAATTTAAATATGATTGATGAAGGATATTTTAATCTCTCTACATATGTATTATATTTATCAAAGCTATATATATTATTATTAAAGATTTCCAAAACTTAACGAAATTATTGTATTAAATTGTGCAAGACTCCATTTAATCACTATATATTGTTAGTCAATTTTTGAAAAAAAAAAAACATAACAAACTTATGGCCCAAAATATAATTAACAAACCAAGGAAAAAAAGACTGAGTATTGCAATATATGTAGTTTTCTTAATGATTGGATGTGTAGGCTTTGTCAATGGAGACAAGTTGCTAGTGAGATTTCAGTACTTATAAAATCGAAATATAGCAACTTTCAAACAAGTTGGATTACTTTTATTGAATTGCTGTACGGAATTCTGGAGGTAGAATAGGAAGTCAGGACTATATAACTAGAATATTAGTTAACTTAATTGGAACTTTGAAGCTTAAACCATGTACAGGACTATGCCACAATTTGACAACTCCTACACAAGTTAACACTCAAAGCCCTGGTCGTTTGTTTTGTTTCTCTAGAAAAGTCTTGGTCTTCTAACTATAATATATTAAAATTATTGTAAAAGTAAATAAGAATACTAGAGAGATAGATAAAAAATCAGAATAGTATGAAGGAATTTTTTTTATTTAAAATGGTATAAAATCCTTATTACAATCATTTATATATAAAGCTCCAAGATTCAAAAGAGAATTAGAGATAAATTTAATCAAGATAATAATCAATAGATAAATTAAAAGGATATGATGGACATCTACAAAAATATAATATATATGTATATATATATATATATATATATATAACACTCCCCCCTTAGATCTCTATTTATAAAGAATATCCCTCCTTAAAATGTTTACTAGGAAAAAAATCAATAGAAAAAAGAGTACATCACTCTTTTAGCGAATAATTTGTCTTATTACAAATATTGCTAATAAAAATTTAATGGGAAAAAATTTGTCAAGGGAGAAAGAGTGTAACATGAGTTTAACTCCCCATATTAGAAATATTACTTAAGATTTCTAATTCAATATAATCCAATCTTATGAATCAATTTCTTAAATGTTGATGCAAAAAGTGCATTCGTAAATAAATCTGCTAAATTATTATTTGAATATATTTTTTGAACATCAATATCGTCATTCTTTTAAAGATCATGAATAAAAAAGAGTTATAGTGAAATGTGCTTGTTTTGTCTCTTTTGATGTGTCCTCATTTTAATTAAGTTATGTAAGCTGCATTATCTTTATACAATTTTGTAGGAATATTTTTATCAGAATCTAAATTGCATGCTTTTCAAATATGTTGAGTCATCAAACTTAGCTAAACACATTCTCGACTTGTCTCATAAATTATTATTATTTTTGCATGATTTGAAGAAGTAGTAGCTATAGTTTATTTTGTTAAATGCCAAGATATAACTGTACCATATATTCAAATAAATAGTTAGTTTAAATTTAACCATTGTATCGATTGGATAAAAATATTGCATCTATATAACAAATTAGTTCTAATCTAAGTTCATATAAATAACATAATCTCATATTACTCATCCCTTGAAGATAATGAAATATATATTTAAGTTCATTTCAATGCTTTTTAGTTGGAGAAGAATTATATATTGCTAATAGACTTATAGAAAAAGCTATATTAGAATATATATATATATATATATTATTAGCAAAATAATTAGTGCATTAATTGCACTAAGATTCGATACTTCAGGAACAATAAATTCTTCATTATTATCAAGAGGTCGAAAAGGCTTCTTATTACCATCAACTAATCGAACAATTATTTGACTACTCAATGAATGTGATTTATCTATGTAAAATCATTTTAGAATTTTTTTGATATAATTTGATTGATGAACAAATATTTCATGATTTAAATGCTTGATTGACAAGCCAAAACAAAACTTTGTTTTTTTCATGATCTTTTATTTCAAATTCCTTTTTCATGTATTTAATGCCTTTGGAAGTTCTTCACATATAAGTTCTAATATTGTTCAAATCATCAATATATACTATAGTTGTAGTAAAATTAGATTCAAATTTCTTTATAAGAACAAAAGATAGATAAGATCATCTTTATATTTTTTTAACAAGTATTTATTAAGATAATTGTAGCATTTTGGTCTAAATTATTTTAATCTATATAAAGATCTTTGTAATTTAATTGAATGTATTTTTCAAGAATTCAAATCGTATGTTTTAAGCATTTTAAATCCTTTGGAGATTTTAATATAATATCATTATCAATTATCATGTGTGTAATAGGATGTAACTAAATCTATTAGATGTATATCAAGTTTTGATATATTGCTAGTAAAATTATATCTATTCTATGCATTTATTTCTCATAGCAAATGACAATCTATGTAAAAATCTTTGTGCTATAAACCATGTTTTATATTACTTTAATTTTCTCATTTTCTTAATACAATTATACATTTGTACTTTATTAGCTTCACATCTCCTTGGTATTTCATTAATTTAACACTTTTTGGATTTTTTTTTTTTACTTTGCATGTAAATTTAAATTTTGCATTTCTATGTAAATTGAGTTTTTTTTTTCTCTTTTCTCTTTGGCTTATAATCATATATTATTCCTTTTTAAATATAAGTTAAAGATCCTTACCATCTTTGATAATATTGAGTGCCATATTGTATGAAAAATATTGTCAGTAACTATTTCTCTCTTGATTCCATCTTTTACATTCGAGACATAATCAATTGAAATATCTTTATTTCTACTAATTAAAGATCCTTATTATCTCTTTTTATATTAAGTTTATCTTTCTTTGTTCACTACAAAAATAAATAAATAAATAAATAAACGATGTTCGATGGAAAAATCCATTGACAATCATGTTTTTTGATGAATTTTCAACGGAAAAGGATCATCAGTGAAATCATGGTCAGAGAATTCTTTTCATCGAAAATAAATTTCTAATAGATTTTTTTTTTGACAGATTTTGAGGTGGTGATTTTTCATGTAATTTTTTTTCTTATTTATCTGTTGACAATCTACCAGTAAATTTGTCAAAAATCCATTTAAAAATCTATCCAAAAAGCATTAGAAATCCATTGGAAAATTTCCAAAAAATCACCAAAAATCTATTGAAAAAAAGATAACTTTTTAAAATTTTATTCAATATAATTTAGTGAAATTTTGTTTTAAAATTTTATTAATATTAAAAAATTAATTTTAATATTTTTAATTCTAATTTCAAAAAATTTATTTATAACATAAAATTAAAATACAATACACATGAATAGATACAAATATATAAAATTAGTAAACTAATTCATAAATTGAATTATTCAAATCAATAATATATGAAACATATTATTTAAATAAAAATATAAAAGAAGAACTGATTATCAATCTTTGGATCCGAAGTAGCATCTGTTAGTCTATATGGGTGCCCTAGACCAATTTGATTGAGTTCTAGTGCATCCTAGACTATACATTCTGTGCATTTAGATATAAAGGTTGTACATTT
>JANHAO010020189.1:0-12936 GCA_026873985.1 Saraca asoca | reverse complement strand
ATCATTATATATTATATATGTGATACAATTTCTTTGCAACAACACCTCCATTCAACATTTTTATTAAGCTTAAGAAAAATAATTCCGTGATTTAACTCCACAAAAAAAAAATTGTCTTTGCATATTAATTACTTCAAAAGTCAGTCTTATTTTACTTCCAGATCATTTGTACTTAAAAGTATTAAGAATGTACAGACAATGAGAATTTCTATACTGGGAACATAAATTTCACAAATAGCTCACAAATTTTCAATACTTAAAATATGAATTTAATATAAAAAGAGAGTAGTTCGATCAGACACACATAATAGAAGGAATTAGGGAAACTATAATATTTTCATAATAATAAAAATGATATTGAAAATAGAAAAAATTATTTTGACAAAATTAAATAATCAACGACAATTTGAATTGACATCACAATGCTTTAATGGAACAAATATTGAGAAGACATGGCAGAAACTTTCGAAAGTACTAATGTCTTTTTATTATTAGAGTGAGTTCCAAAAAATCATTCATATATATATATATATATATATATGTATATATATAACCTTTTTTTTACAAAGAATAGAAAAATATGGGTCGATGTGTAGCTTTATTTTATATTTTATATTTTTTAGAATTCCACCTCCATTGTATTCAAAGAGCAATGACTATAGTTGAAGATTAGGGAGATGGAGCTGGGTGAAGTTATACCAGCAAATTAATATTAGTGAAGAAGTTATTAAATTGTTGAATTTGTAAATTATAAAGACATTTTAACTCAATCCTCATGAGAAAATTTTAATTTATTTATAAGTTATTATGAATTATTTTGATTGAATTGATCCTTAATTCTCTTTTTAGGCTTAAAGCTCTTTATATAGATGATTGTGACAAAAATTTTATATAATTGTAAATAAGAGAAAATTTCTTTCATATTATTCTAATTCTTTTTATCTATCTCTCTAATATTCTTATTTTACTTTTATAATATATTATTAGCATGAAATTCTTTCATTTTGAATTTTTAGATTCAAGTAAAAGAAGGAAATTTCCTCTTAAATTCATTTTTCTACTATATGATTTATATTTTATATTATATCATTTACTCTTGGTTATTATTTTTGTTGATATGTAATTTGCACAAAATTAGTTATGCACAAGGAAACAAATAATAAATCTGATACATTATGCTATAATTATTTGAAAGTACTTTACAGTTCTTTATTGACTTATGCACATAGATTTCCTTGCATAAAAACTCATTGACCTTGTAAATTTGGCATGAAGATGTAATACATGACATCTTCTATTTGTCAACATGTGCATTTCTTGATGTTAATTTCTCCATCCACATGACACATTATATTTTTGTAGGATCTTGTATATATGAAATTTTATGTTCATAATCAAAAAATTTGATCATATCTCTCTAATTTGTTATTAATTTGTGATTAGATTTTTTTTTAATTCTCTATTTTTGATGCTATTATGCATAATATAAACTATTTTTCTCATTTTAATTGATAAATGTTATGGTGAACCAAAAGTTCACTAATCAAAACATTTTGAATTACACAGAATCTGAAGTTAGTATGACAGTTTATAAAAATTGAAATAAATGTTGTGATCAATTAGAAGTTTATTAATCAAAATATTTTGAATTACTTTCATGTCTAATTGGTCTTGAAGTACCAATACGAAGAGGCCTAAAATATCTATTATTTTGTATTTGTGGATGCATGCAAAATAATATATTGATTAAAATGAAATATTCATAAAAGTTTATAATTCATTCCCTGAAGTGAATGTAACAACATCCAAAGAAATTTGATACTCAGTTTTCTAAAGTGAATGTCTTGCTTGTATATAATTTTGGTATCGTATAACTAGAACTTAATATGATAATTTATAAAGATTTTCATATTTCACTACCAAAAGTGAATATAAAGTATTTAAACTATTTTTATATTATATTCCTTGAAGTGAATGTGATGGAAGATAAAGATATTATTCAATATTTTTTAAGCATTTAAAGCTCAATTTTTTTATTTAAGAATTTCAAAGTTCTAGAACTGGGATTAAATATTATTTTATTGGTAAAAGTTCTATTTATTTATTTTTGATTCAATGTATGATTTAAAGTTTTTTTTAAGAAAATAGTCAAAATGTAGATTTTCAAGTTCTAGTGGTTTTGGCTTTTAGATGTTGATGGCTTTGATGTATTTTATTGAATTTCTAGTGTTTATTAAACTATAATCAAGTTACTTTTCAAAACTTAGACCTTAATTGAAATTATTTTATAATATTTCATTGAATGATTAAAAGTTATAATATTATTTTTTTATAATACAATCTAAGGATTGAAACAATATACACTTTCGTGCATAGGAAAAGAAAAGGTGAGTATCCATCTCTCCGATATCTTAGTCATATCCTAATTATTAATATTGAGTTTTATGAAAATTGTTTTATCGATTAATTTGTTTCTTTATGATCTAATATTTTTAATAATAATTCATCATGAGATTAAGGATATATAAATAAACTCAAAGATTCTTCAAAGATCAAGTCACAAAGTGAAACTTGAAGTGGAATAGAGAAAATTTAAGTTGAGTTCTTTAATATCTTCTTATTTTTGTTAATATTGAATAGTCTTTCCTTTTGGTATTATATAATTTTCTTGTTTTTCTATTCCAATTTGTTAATGTTTATAAAAAAGAATATATTATATATCATTTCAAGTTTTAAATGTGCTCTTGACGTTACAATACCAAAGAAAAATACATTTGAAAAAATATTTTAAATTAGTTTCATGTCTTCTTGTGACCGAACAAAATAACAAGCTCTTAGTGAAAAAATCATGAAACCCACCTAATTGATTCTATTCTATTCTCTAACGTGAATGCAATAATGAGTAAAAGGGTTGGGTGTGGAAAAGACCATAGTTATAATCATGGTAATGGAAGAAGTCAAACTAATTATTGTAATCATAGAGATTATAAATAATCACATGATTACTTCTTAATACCAGAACTGAGAATAATGAAGAGAAAGAATAATTTAATAAAAATTGAAGAGGTTCAGGAAATATATGTTACCGATATAATATAAAAAGGCATTAGTCACACCATTCTTGAGAATAGAAAAATCATTTGATTAATAATGGCAATGTCCAAAAATGAAAATCATTTCCATTTTTTTGAAAATGTGGATACTCACTGATCTTTAGTTGGATAAAAAAATCAAAATTGAATATTTATGCCTCATGTATAGTGCAACAACACACCATTCTTAAGAATAGAGAATATTTTTCTTAATTAATGATTGGTGAAAATTATGCAATATAATATCTGATAGTATAAAATTAATTGAAGGCTCTAGAAGAATTTATATAATTTTATGAGGAGAAACAGAAATAGTTATCAATGATACTTTGTTGTCAACTAAGTCACGAAGAAACTTATTAAGTTTTAGAGACATCCAATGAAATGGATATCACAGTGAGATAGTAAATAAAAAAGATATTAAATACCTTTATATTATGGTTATTGTCTCAGGTAAGAAATTTGTATTAGAAAAATTACAATTCTTGTACTACAAATATATATTAATCTAATTGAAATACATGTTATAATAAACTAGAAATTCACTGATAAAAATATCTTCACTATTTAGCATGATTAATAATAATGATGCAAAAAGTCATTGAAAATTCACATGATTATCCATTAAAGAACCTAATGATTCTTTAAATTAATGAATTTTCATGTACTTCTTGTTTTGAAGGCAAATTTGTTATAAGGCTATTACCAGTTAAAGTTGGACTGAGTCTCTAGCATTTTTGAAATGAATATAAGTTGACATATATGGACATATCTATCCACATTGTGGTCCATTTAGATATTTTATGATTTTTGATGCTTCAATAAGATGGTCACATTTGTGTTTGTTGTCAATATACAACCCAATGTTTGTGAGACTACTTGCTTAAATAATTTGACTTCAAGCACAATTTCTTGATTGTGTAATTAGGATAATATGTCTGGATAATACTAGTAAATTTACATTAAAAGCCTTTAATGATTATTATATGAAAATTGGAATAATTATTGGAGATCTTGAAGTATGTTCATATATAAAATGATTTAGCTAAAATAGTTTATTTTAATGTCCCAAATTATTAGCTATATCATTATTTAAGAGAATAAGACTCCTTATATCTTAAGGGACTTGCAAACTTTACATGTTGCAGGACTTTAATTTATTCATCAAGTTAATAAATTTTCATTAAATCTCTCCTTCATAATTGGTTTTGGTCAGGAGCTATTTCCTTTTTTATACATTTAAAAAATTTAAATGTGCAATATACATTTCTATTATTCCACCACAATGCACAAAAATCAGCCTTTATAAGAGGTTATGAATATAACTGTGGGGAGGAATTCTATATTCC
The DNA here is from genome assembly GCA_026873985.1 of Saraca asoca. Lineage (NCBI taxonomy): Eukaryota > Viridiplantae > Streptophyta > Magnoliopsida > Fabales > Fabaceae > Saraca > Saraca asoca. The sequence continues at coordinate 8,495 of JANHAO010020189.1, read as the reverse complement.
CAATATCAAGGGATAATATGTAACTGTAGGAATAATACAATCATCTAAATCTTCACACAAAGTAATATAAACTCAAAGTTCAAAAGACGGTTGATTTACAAATGATAGCAAATCAATGTTAATTATATTACTGACATAAAGAGAAAATAAATGTTATATATCAACTGTAAATACTCTAATTTAGATAGATGTCCTAATTAGATAATTCATTTATTATATAACAAATAAGTTTAGAAGATGCCAAAAGTATAATAAAACTCTTAGCTCCAAATACAAAAATCCTCGAAAGAGTATAAACAAATAAACAAAATGACCTTATTGAAAAGTCAAATATTCATAAAAAGATTTGAAACATAATTAGTGACAAACTTTTGGTAGAAGTTCAGGTATATAAAATTTGTGGAAATAAAGAGATCTCAATTAATTATATCTCTAATGTGAAAGACAGAACCAAAAGGAATATAGTTGTCAACAACATTTTCATACAATGTAGTGTTCAATGTTATGAATGATAGTAAGAATCTTTAATTCATATAAAGAAAAAAATGATATATGATTACTAGCCAGATATAAAGAAAAGATGCAAATTTTAAATTCACTTGTAAAGTGAAGAAACACCTAAAAAGTGTTAAGCCAATGAAATACCCAAAAGGTGTGAAGCTAATAAGGTACAAATGTATAATTATGCCAACAAAATGAGAAAATTGAAATTGTTAATATAAAACATGATTTGTAGCACAAAGACTTTTACAAAGATTATCATTGGCTACAAGAATTATATATTTGCATGTGGTGGATACAATTTTGCTAGCAATATATCAAAAATTGATACTAATAGATTTAGTTACACGTGTGATAATTGACAATGATATTATATGAAAATCCCCTAAGAATTTAAAATGCTTTAAACATACAATTTGAATTATTGAGAAATATATTCAATTAAATTATAAAGACCTTTGTATGAATTAAAGTGATTTGATGGGCTACAATAATCTTAGTGAATATTTGTTAAAAAGATATAAAAATTATCCTATTTGCCATTGTGTTATCATAAAGAAATATGAATAAGAATTTGTTATAATTATAGCATATATTATATTGATGATTTGAATAATATTAGAACTTATGAAGAGCTTCCAAAGGCAGCCGAGTCTTTGAAAGAGTAATTTGGAATGAAAGATCTTGAAAAATAAAGCTTTATAAAGCTTTCTCTTAGTCTCTAAATCAGATATTTAAATGATAGAATATTTGTTTATTAATCAAATTATATCGGAAAGATCTTAATCCGATTTTACATAAATAAATCGTATCAATTGAGTGCTTCAATGGTTATTTGATCACTTGATGCTAATAAGGATCATTTTAGACCTCTTGATAACAATGAAGAACCTCTTGGTTTTGAAATACCATATCTTAGTGCAATAAATGCACTAATTATCTTATTAATAATATAGGTCCTATTATAGCTTTTTGAGTAAGTCTATTAGCAAGATATAATTCTTTTCTAACCAGAAGACATTGGAATGGAATTAAAGATATATTTCATTATCTTCTAGTAACAACTGATATAAGACTATTTTATTTATATAAGTCTAGATTAGAACTAATCAATTATATAGATACAGGATTTTTATCTAATTTACATAAGGCTTGATCTCAAGCTAGCTATTTATTTACATATAGTGGTTCATCTATATCTTGGCATTCAGCAAAACAAGCTATAGCTACTACTTTTTCAAACCATATAGAAATAATAGTAATTTATGAGGTAAGTTGAAAATCTGTCTAGCTAAGATCGATGACTCAACATATCCTAGGGGCATGCAGTTTGGATTCTAATAAAGAGATTTTAACAAGATAGTATGGAGATAATAATGCTTGTATAGTTCAATTGAAAGGAAGATATGTCAAATGAGACAAAACAAAATACATTTCACCAAAACTCTTTTCACTAATGATATTCAAAGGAACGACAATATTAATATTCAATAAATCCATTCAAGTAATACTCTAGTAGATTTATTCATAAAGGCATTTCCTACATCAACTTTTAAAAAGTTAATTTATAAGATTAGATTAATTTAACTCAGAGATTTTAAGCAATATTTTCAATAAGGGGAGTTAAACTCATATTACACTCTTTTTTCCTTAGTAATTTTTTTCACTGGATTTTTATTGAGAAGGTTTTTTATGAGGTAGATTATTTGCCAAGAGAATGATGTACTATTTTTCCTTCATTATGACTTTTTTCCGATTGGATTTGTTTTAGTGAAGGTTTTAACAATGCATTTTTTTTCTTTTATAAAATGGACATCCAAGAAAGATTGTTATAAATATTATATTCTTTTGGATATCTATGAAATCACTTTCATTTATTTACAGGTGTTTATGAGTTATCTTGACTGGTTAAGTTTATCTCTAATTCTTTTTTGGGACTTGAAGGCCTGAATATAGATGATTGTAATAAAGATTATATACAATTGTGAATAAGAGAAAACTTTCTTCATATTATTTTGATTCTTTTCATCTATTTCTCTTTACTTTTATAATAGAAATGATTTTTTTTTACAAAGAATAGAAAATATGGCTTGATGTGTAACATTTTCTTTTTTATTTTTTAGAATTCCATCTCCATTGTATGAAAGGAGTAATGACTATGGCTAAACATCAGGGAGAGTTGGGAGGGAGAAGTTATACCAACAAATTAAAATTAGTGGAGAATTTATTAAATTGTTGAATTTGTAAATTATAAAGACATTTTAACTCAATCCTCGTGAGAAAGAGTGTATATGTCACTTTCTCTTAGAAGCATACATATGGCAAATTCATAAGAATTGCACAACACTTATAAATTAAGGAAATTTCTTATAATTTAGCCTACCTCATACAGTAATTTTCTTGTCTTCCTATCTTTTTTCTATCACTATCTTTTTTGTTTTTAGTGAAAAATTCCATATTTTTTAAATTAAAGCACTGAAAAACTAGGCAAGGTTGCGTTTTTAGGATATTTTGAAAATCAATTTGCACTTTACTATTAGTTTCGATCAACTGATTTCAGTAGTTTTGATGAAGTGATTTTCATATTAAATGCACACATATATACACACATAACATATTTTTACGTGCAATTGTGACGCTGAATTCTCTCTACATTCCTAATTTTGTTTGTTTTTTTTTCCAATATTTATCACAACAATTTTGTAATAAAATTTTAATTCTATTTCAAATTTAGAACAGAAAATTTCATCTCTATAATTAAATTTTCATATAAAAAATTGTAACTTCTCAAATTTGGGATGGAATTTTCCATCTCAAATAAAAAAAAATTGCAAGAAAATTTGAGACTGAATTTTTCATTGCAAAAAATTTGAAAATACAAATATTTTTAAATGTTGGGACCCTAATATTTGTTATAAATCTGAAAAAAAAGCATTTATGCTGTCATGAAAAATTCTATCTTAAAAAATAGCAATTTTGTTTTGAAATTTTGGTATGGATTTTCATCTTAAAATTGTATTTTTTTTAAAATATTAAAATTTTAAACCTATTATGAGCACTAGTAATAGATGAAAATGTTCTCTAAAAAAGAAGAATTGAAGAAAATGTAACTAACAAATAGTTTAATAATAAATTTACTCAAATAACTCTTTAATTTCCTACTCTCACACCATAATCTTTCTATATATAATTAATATATTGAGAAAATAAAAATAATATATAATGAAAACACAATTAATATGATACCATAACAGAAAATTCTTCAACCTCTAATTTAAAATTTCTTCAACATCTATAAAAAAAAAACACTCATTAGTAATTTTAATAAAAATAAATAAATTTTAGAGAGAAACAAATAATTTATAAAAAAAATAAAATATTTTTACTTGTAGAAATTTAAATGAGTAAGAATCTTACCAATTTACTTGAAAAATATAATAAATCTACGTAAAACACTTTTGACTCATAGTATATATGAAGAGAGATGGCAGAGAGAAGAAGGGTAAAGGAAAGAAAGACAATGTTGAATTTTCCAATTCCATGGATGCTAACTTGTAGGTTCAGAAGAAGACTTGCCTCTGTTTGGCTCTCCTGCGTCTATAGCTAATAGATTTGATCATTTGCTCTTTGCCATGAAGACCCAGCAGCTCATATTTGTATCGGCGGCTGAAGGACAAGGCGTTGTTGCGAGCCAGTGCTTCCATGGCTGCAGAGTAGAAACTACAAACTAAAAACTGAGAGAAGCTCCACCAAAAGGGCAGCTTTTGGGTTCAGTTTTATATTGGGGAGTCTTTGATTTTCTTTCTTGTTAATTGCCGCCACTTGTTTTTCTCGCTTGTGTCTGGTGGAGGCACGTTTCGATTGTTCGGTTTAGAAGCGTTTTGAAAAAGTGGTTGACCATTAATTCGTTGTTTTCCTTGCTTGGCGGGCGCTATAACCATGAGCTAACGATTTTCATGGCAGTAGGCATAGTGACGGCTCGATGATAATATAGATGGCAGTGATGTTGTGCAAAAGTATTTATGTTCACACATTATTCACACATAGCAGAAAAGTTATATGAATCTCGTACAAGAGACTCGCATGCTCATTAGTGTCAAAATTTAGAATCTGACTTTTTAGATAGCATTTTTAACTCTGATATACGCAAAATATAAATTAAATATATATAATGCGGCATTTATTTGATAACATCTTTTGATATCATTTAATATATTTGATTTTGAGTTCGATAAATATAAATTCAAGTATTTCATATAGATATAATTTATCAACGTGAATCAAATATTTAAAATTATGATTGATTATCAAATTATTTATTATTACATTAATCTGATTTTACCTTATTATATGTATATAAAGGTATACACTTAGAAAAGTGTTTTCATTATTATTCATTTTACTTTATATTTTCTTTCATAAAATTTATTAACTTAATTGTCAGAATATTTTATAAAATTATGACTTTAATCATTATTTTTTTTATTTTAGAGGTTTCGATGATGGAGGTCTACCTTTGGCTTCACGCTCTATTTGATTTCTATTTCATATTAATGATAATATATCTTATCATAAAATGTCCAAGCTATGCTACCCATGTGTACAACAAAATCTGAATATAACGGTGTAACATGTGGTTTGATTTTTCTTTCTTTCATGATAAATTGAGAATTAAATCGAAATTTTCATGCACAAATTCGCAGCAAAACAAAATAGCACTTTTAGATTCAACCTCCAATATAATAAAAAGGCTGAATTAAAAATATAAAAAAATCAAAAGTATAATTTAAGAAAAAAAAAAATCCCAGTGTTTTGTGAGGTGGAGTGTCCTTCAATAAATTGTTGACGTTGATTGATAAAAACTAGGGGTAAGCCGACTTCCATAACGCTAAGGAAGGGCGGACGAAGTTTCGAGCTACCATTATTGATTATTGAAAAGCACCAAAAATGAAATTTATTGACTATTGACCACATGAATATGGTTGATAATGACTGAAAACAATAATTTATTTTCTTTATCTTTCTAGAAAGGAAACAGCTTGCTTTGAATTGACTTTCATTTTTTTTTAAAGTAAACAATTTTTATCATTTTCTGTTTAAATAAGTAAATTAATTATTTTTTGATAAATAATTATTTAAATAAGTTCTTTTATCTTTGAAAAATTAATTTCAAAAATATAGAAATTTATTTTTTCAATTAGTTGATTGACATTTAGAATATAAAAAGATATCATTACTTCTAATTAATTAAATTTTTGATACATATAAACTAATTACATAAAAAATATAAGAAATATGTTTGAAGTATATTTTATGATAAAATTTGTCCTAATTGATTTATATGCATGAAATATATTATTTGATCTTTCTTTCCTTTTTTTTTCACTATCAATTTATAAAAAAATAACAACTGAACAACAATAATAATAACAATTAGTAATAATAATAAACTCATCTTTTATTTAAAATTATCAATTTTTTAATAAAAATTTATAATAAATTATAATTATTTATTTCTTAAAAGAAAATCTAATAAATAATATATTATGATTATTTATTTCTTAAAAAATATAATAAGTATAATAAATTATAATTATTTATCTAAAAAATTTAATAAAAATAATAAATTATATATTTATTTCTTAAAAAAGTCTAATAAATAATAAATTATCATAATCCAGAAGAAAAATATGATAAATAATATATTAAAATATGAAATATTGTTAAAGGAAATAAATATTCAAATAAATAGTAAAATATACAATATTTTTATATATTATTTTATGTATAAATAGTTAATAATAAACATCTGATTTTATAAAATATTTTTATATAAACAATTAATACTATTAGTTGAAGAAATCAACTAATTGCTAATATTATTGGTTAAAAGCTAATATAAACAGTTGATTGTGACATAAAATTAATGTTTAACCACTGTGCATTGCTTGAAACAGTCCGCCTATCAAATTATCTCCCAAGGTGTCCATGAACCGAGTACATGGGCTTTGATGTTAGTCATTAACCTAATTTGTTTAAAGTTTCTGGTTTGCAATCAACAAATTTACATCAACAATTAATTGATAATTAATTTTATAGAATAACATTAATTATTTATATGAATATATTTAATAAAATTAATTGTTTATTATTAGTTATTTATATATAAGATGAGATATAAAGATATGTGTATAGTTTATAATTTATTTAAATATTCTTTTATTTTAATATATTATTTATGAGGTTAAAATTTCTTATAAGAAATAGATTATTGTAATTTATTATTTATTATATTTTCTTTAAAACATAAATAATTATAATTTATTAAATTTTCTTTTGAGAAATAAATCATTATGATTTATTATTTATTACATTTTTCTCTAAAAAAAAGATAATTTCACATAAAAAAGTGTTTGCAACTTATAATATTATATGGTTTTGTTTGAATTTACCAATGACATAAACATAATTAATTGCATAAATCATGAGTAAGGCATCTTTTTGTGTATTAAATGTAAATCCACCGATAAAAAATGTTGAATTTCTCAACTTTTTGTAATTAGTAGATTGGGGGCCAATCCGTTAATTAAACCACTATTCATCAAATAGAGAAAATAATATATTGACCTAAAATCACTTATTATGGGTATTTTTAGAATCATATGAAATGGACTAATAAAGGCCCAATAGACTAGGTTAAGAAGAGCCCAGCCCGTTCTGAAATGAGGTCACTGGAACTAGCCGGTAGGTCATCCAGCGTGAACTTAAATCACCAAGCGAGCTATCCCAAGTATAGGTATAGAATGCCAAAGTCTGGTCAGCAGTCAAAGGCACATGTTTCCAACCGACAGATTAGCCCCCAAAGATCAATAGTGAATTGCCTAGCATTTATTGCCTAATGCGACAGAAAAGATAATTTTACGATTTATCAAATTATATTTGTAACTCCTTTTCCTCTATAAATAGGGAAAAAATCATTGTAAAAGGGGGCATAAAATATATGCAGAAACTCTGCCAAAATATAGGGAGACATATATATGTACTATTACTTTACTAAGTTATATAGAGAAACAACCGCGCAATAACAAATATAACCATCATGGATATAGGGGTCATATTGACTTTAACTGAACTATATTAAAAAGTTTTTGGTGTCCTTTGTTCTTCCTCCCTTTCAATATCTTCTTTACACACGTACAATTTGTAGTTTGGGGTTTACTAAACTTTACTTATTGACTAGTGCTCTCTCTCTCTTTGATTTACTATGCAACAACAATGACAAGAGGAAGAACCACCAGAAGTATAGACGTTGCTGCTGGTCAACCTAAAGGTCATGTGCAATAATAATGGGAAATGTTATTGGTTGGGGGCTCAGTCCTCCATATGGTAGGAGCCTCTGCTACCCCCATAGCAAGTGTTGTTGCTAGCATAACTCCATTGACCCTTCACCAGCCGATTGCTTTTGGAATTGACAGAGTGCAAGCATGGCACCGACGTCAGGAGGTGCTTGAAAATACGGTGAGGGAGTTGGCCAATATGGTGAGGGCACTGGCATGGGCCCAAGCCCAAGGCGCACGAAGATAAGTTGAGGTCGCTATGCCCAGAGGAGAATTCTAGCAGCTAGGAGCTCAGTAGGAGGGGCTGATCAGAAAAGAATGTCAATGAGCTGGTTCAGTTCACTCATCCAATTCACGACTAAGGTTGGAGGTCCATCGAGCTCATAAAGACAATGCAGGAGATGATTGATCGGCTGTCGAAACCAGTCAGATTAGCCGAGCTACCTAAACTACTTGTAGTATAGGCAACACTGGGTCGAGCCCTTGGATCATTTAGATGATTTCAATCAGATTAGGAGATAGAAATGAAAGGGGGGTTGGCAGTAACTATCCTAACAGCTACACTAATGTAGAAACAAAAATAGAAGAAAATAAACTAACCAGCCCAAGGGAATCAACTAAGCTTGAGATTAATGTATCCTTGATCACTAAATATTC
>JANHAO010020188.1:0-12936 GCA_026873985.1 Saraca asoca | reverse complement strand
TTGTTCATCTTCTGTTGCCGCACCGGTTCGGATTTGCTTCTGGCAACTTATTTTGTTTATGTTTCGATCTCGCTTACCTGGTTCCCCCCCCCCCCCCCCCCCCTTCTTTTGGCTTCCTTTAACAATTTGTCCCTTTTACAGGGAGGACACTATGGAAGGGGGTCACTCAACAGCAGACAAGACTGAGTTCACAGAATGCTGGAAGAGAGCAACTGATTCGCCTTACATCATGCGGCTTGCTCTATCTGCTGGCATTGGAGGACTTCTCTTTGGTTATGATACTGGTAACATTTCAAAACATAATCCTTTTCAATTTTCCCAGAACATGATGCTCAATACTTAAATTTTTATAGGGACATGTTTGGTTGTGGTACTGATAGATTAAACGCAAGTACCAAAATATAATTTAATTACCTGGTTAACGCAGTATGGCCTAGATTGTGTTTAATATATTATCTGTTTTGCTAAATCTTTACATGGACTTACTTACCATCGAGTTGCATTGGGGCTATAGGTGTGATTTCTGGAGCCTTGCTATATATACGCGAGGACTTTGAAGAAGTTGACAAGAAAACATGGCTACAGGTTATTTAATTTCATACTCTTTCGTTTTCTTGCTTTCAGAACAACTGGGGTTCTGTTTCTTCTTTTCACTCCTCAGGTGATTAATTATTCTGTGTGCATTTCTCTTCAGGAGACCATTGTGAGTATGGCTGTTGCAGGAGCCATCATTGGTGCAGCAATTGGAGGATGGGTGAATGACAAGTTTGGACGAAAATTTTCGATCCTAATAGCTGATGTTGTGTTCATTGTTGGCGCACTTATTCAGGCTCTTGCTCCAGCACCCTGGCTGATCATTATCGGAAGAATTTTTGTTGGTTTAGGAGTTGGAATGGCTTCCATGACTGCACCCTTGTATATCTCAGAAGCTTCCCCTGCGAAGATCAGAGGCGCTCTAGTTAGTATCAATAGTTTCCTCGTCACAAGCGGGCAGTTTCTATCTTACGTGATCAATCTGGCATTCATCAAGGTATATATGAGCACAATTAGACAGAAGTTGCGGCTTACAGCTCTTGTACTACTTAGCTATTATGCAGAAATTTTAAAAAAAAAGGTTTTTTTTTTTTTTAGTCTTCAATTTCGTTTGCTTCATGCAGGTTCCTGGCACCTGGCGTTGGATGCTTGGGATAGCAGGATTGCCAGCTCTGATTCAGTTCATATTAATGTGGTCTCTCCCTGAGTCTCCAAGATGGCTCTATAGACAGGTAATGACGAATCCTAAGTGTAGATATGAGAAATGCTGCAATAGCATTCATTCACAACCTTTATCACGAAGTGCACAGATGATATGATGTAAGTTAAATTGGCCTTAATTTCTCTAAGACCGTCGGGACTAGTTTAACTGAAGTTGTTCCATGTGTGTAGAAATTTGCCTGCCAATGTTTGTGCATTCTAAAGCGAACCTCCTAAGCTTATTTGGTTGCTGACTTTGGGAGACTTCTATGTTTCTTTCCTTTTGAGCAGGACAAGGAAGAGCAGGCAAGGGGCATTCTTTTAAAAATATATTCACCTGATGAAGTCGAAGAGGAGGTTAAAGCCATGCATGCATCCTTGCAAACTGAGAAGGCAGATGAAATCTCAACTGGGTCCAGTATTACTGATAAATTGAAGGGCGCTTTGGCTAATGATGTAGTTCGAAGAGCACTCTATGCAGGCATCACCGTTCAAGTTGCTCAGCAGTTTGTTGGTATTAATACTGTCATGTATTACAGCCCAACTATTGTTCAGTTTGCTGGAATTGCATCCAATTCCACAGCTCTTGCACTTTCTCTGATCACTTCTGGTCTAAATGCTATTGGCTCTATCTTGAGTATGCTTTTTGTTGATAGATATGGAAGGAGAAAATTGATGCTTATTTCCATGGTTGGGATTATTATCTGCCTTGTAACATTGAGTGCAACGTTCTACCAAGCAGCTAAGCATGCTCCTGCTATTAGTAACCAGGAAACCCACCACTTTGGCGGAAACTCTACTTGCCAAGCTTATACAACTGCACCGAATTTTGCTTCATGGAACTGTATGACATGCTTGCAAGCGGATTGTGCCTTCTGTGCCAATGAAAAAAGTGAAGTAAGCTCTATTCTTGATCATATGAATATTTTAACCTTTAACTCTACATGTAATATCCACTAGTCATGGCCAATGCACAAACTTGTTTAGAAGAAGTGTCGTATCTCTGATAGACACCAAAACCTAATGAATAATACAATCAAGAGTATAAAGTTGCAAATTTTAATATTTGACACTTCTTTAATACATGTTAACTATATTTGAACACATATCAAACATGTATTAGAAATATTATCTCAAGTTTTTATATTTTCATACTTCATATATCTATAACATGTTGTGTTGTATGTTTTTTTAGACTTGATGCGTCTATGTGTCAATGACTCCGTGTCAATGTCATGTTTCTTATCTATGTCAGTGTCCATGCTTGATAGAGCCTGATCAACACGAAACTAATGGAATCTTTGGTTCTTGTTCTCTACATGTTATGCAGTTTCTTCCCGGTGCATGCTTAGCAGCAGACAAGGATATCCGAGGAGCCTGTCGTGCACAACATCGTATATGGTTTTCTGAAGGTTGCCCGAGCAAAATTGGAATAGTGGCTGTTGCAATTCTTGGATTGTATATCATTATGTATTCACCTGGAATGGGAACTGTGCCTTGGATTCTGAACTCTGAGATATATCCATTGAGATTCAGAGGAATAGGTGGAGGCATTGCTGCAGTTTCCAACTGGACTGCCAATCTCATTGTGAGTGAATCATTCTTAAGCATGACAAAGGCTCTAGGCTCTGCTGGCACATTCCTTCTTTTTGCTTTGTTCTCTTTCATTGGACTCGTGGCAATCTATTTCTTTGTGCCTGAAACCAAAGGCCTTCAGTTTGAGGAGGTGGAGAGGTTGCTTCAAAGAGGCTTCAAACCATTTCCATTTAATAGAAGAAAGGACAACACCAATTTGGAAGATCCAGACGCGCCCTAATTCTGCTTCAACCTCATATCTCTGTCTTTATAGTTTTTTTTTTTTTTAAAAAAGAATAAGGCTACCATGATTTGAGGCCATGTATATATAGCTGTGTTAGATGTACAATTCTTATTCAACCAATCATCTTACAAATAAAGAAGCAGAGTGAATTCTATATCATGTGAGATCCACTCCACCTCTTTAATTGTGAAAGGATTTGTTGAATAGGAATTGTGTATTTAATTTCTTTCTAGCATATATATTATATATGTATAGATATTCTCTTCCCTTTTTCTTCTAAATGTAAAAAGTGAAAACTATGTTGAATAGAGTTATGTAAGTTTTTACTTAAAAATTCAACCAATCTTAGTCTTTCTGGGTTGCTCTATGTGTTGGTAAACTCGTCTTTTGGGTGAAGATGGATTATAACATTTCCATTTTACCAAACAGCATGATGGCCTTTTGTGCGAGCAAATTCGTTAAATCTTTATGCTTCAAACAGATAGTGTTAGATAAGGACACCGACGCCTTGTTATTCAAATTTGAGGGTCGAAAGTGCAACCATTCAACAAACAGCATCATAAAACAAACCTGATCTGCCAGCTCATGGGTGGTTAATAAAGTACCAGAAGATTTGAATGGAAAAGAGAAAATAAAAATGATTCTAGAAAAAGGGGAATTGAATCAAATTGTAGAAATCGCTGGAAGGTTGACCTCCTAATATGTATTTTCTTTTTATTTTATCTTGTTAATATTATTTTAGAATAGAAATAAACATAAAATTTATAAGTGTTGGATATAAAATCTTGTATCCCTGTGTGAAGTAAAGGTTTTGAACCCAACAATTCGAAAGATAACAAGCATTATTAATATCTTTATGGTCCTTCTAAGTTCAAAATGTCATTTTTATAAATACTTACAAATTAATTTGTGTATATATTTTAAATATGATATCGAAATAGCTAAATTGAAAGAAGGAATCCAAATTGGTTGGCCAAAATGGTAGGTTTTGTGCTGTTGTACTGAGTTGACAGTGAAGGACTAATCTTACACTATTGTGGGGACTCATAGTTTCTCTCAAAATGTGAATTGCAGTGTAAAACAGTTGTACGTGCAAAGGATCCTCTTCTCGTGTAGTGGAACTTGAATATAGTCTTGCTTGCTTCATATGGCAGCATGCTGCGGATGAAGCCACTTTACAACAAAGACAAGCAGACAGAGGGACCTACATCATCATCACCGTATTCATATTTATATATATACCCACCTACCATCTCTGTACGGCTCCACCTGGGTTTAGACCTAATAAGTTGCAATGAGCAATGTAAGCTGGCGTCAGCAGCTCTTGGTTTTTTAAGAATCGTAAATTTCTTCAACTCAAAAACGTATTACAGAATCAGGAACCATATTTTCTAGTTTTTTTTTTTTTTTTTTTCAGATTCAAGCTAGTTTTTCTTTTGTATTCTTCCAATTTCCTCTATTTCAATATTCTAATTGTAAAAGAAATTTCTTTATTTCAGTATTTTAACAGTAGTAAATTTAGTACTTTTCTTATGCCAATCAAACTTACTAACTAAAGTTGCTTGCTTTTTGAGTTAAAATGTATGAACTACTAACATATTCCAAATATACTTTTCTTGTGGGGTTCACAACTACAATCAGTGAGGGAGAGTGAACTTGAAGTATCCCCAAAAGAATATACCTAACATAACTGTTTCACAAAACTTGGGTCATAGGAGCCTGATAAACCCAGAGCCCAAATGGCAAATACAACCATGTAATTCCTTCCTGAAGCAGAAGTAGAAAAAGAAGGGAAAGCAATTACAAATCCTGGCTAAATTCATACCTCTAAAGGTCAGTTTAATGCTTGCTAGTTCTAGAATCAAAAAATAATCCTCCTACTATACAATCCATCAAAAACATTATATATACAATAACAAATTACATTGTATAACTGCATCCCTCAAATGTAATTACTTCTCTAAGGACTTGAAGAGGATGCTTCTTGTCTTGATTCTCTCAAATATGCAAGGAGCGTTTCAGCCTGCAAAACCAACAAGAAATCTCAACAAAACTGAAAGAATAAAGAAGAAAACGAGCATACCGTGCCTAAGAGATAAAAGAAACAAAAACATATATGGAATTTAGTGTAAATCAACAGTTAAAACGGAGGCATATATACATTAAAGCAAGCACAACTCAAGCAGAGAATAATGCCATTGGAAAGAATCAAGGTTCAATGGCATCAACTTTTCAACTAACTTAATATTATTTGTCAGTCTCCAATTTCTGTAAAATCAAATCTTCTCTTAGGTACATGTATGGCCAATTTGTAACTTCAGTTCCAGTGAGTTTTTCACCGCGCATTGATTTGTCACCGCCGTACCAAACAAGCTATCTACTCCAAATATGGAAACTATCATTACCAAGAAACAATTCAGCGCGATACACTAAAACTGCTGTTAGTTTCATGGAAATTTTGTTCAGATTGCTAGCAACTCACCTTGTGCTTAGCTCGAACACTCCCAGTCTGTGAAAGAGCAACCAAAGGAGGAATTCCACCTTCCCTCACAAGCAATCCTCTATTCCTCATACTGTCACCGCATAGCTGAAAAAGTGTCAAAACAGCCAATTCCTTCCCTTTCACAGAACCATCTTCAATGGCTTCCACAAGAGCAGCTATTCCACCTTCTTCCACAATCGCATCCTTCCCTTCTAAAATCCCTGCCAAGCTATTCAGCACCGCCATTGCCTTCTCTGCCATCCCACTGCCCTGCTCCGCCACCATCTCCACCAGTGGCTTCACCGCTCCGGCGCTGACTGCCCTCTCCTTGTTCTGCTTTATTGAACACAGCTTATATAGCGTTGTTAAAGCATCTTTCTTTCCTCTGTTGGAACCATTCATTAGCAATGAAACTAGAGGTGGTATTGCCCCACAAGCTCCAATTGAGCTCTTGTTTTCTTCAACCAAGGCAAGGCTTAGCAATGCGTAAGCTGCGTTTTGCTTCGAAGTCTCGGTCCCAGTTTTCAGCACATAAATCAGTGACTTTATAGCTCCGGCATTTGTTATCAGCATCTTGTTGTCTTCATGTAGAGAGAGATTCAACAACGCTGTGACTGCATGTTCTTGCGTCCATGGATCGTTGCACCGGAGCAGAGGAACCAAAGCAGGTACCGCACCGGACTCAGCAATCAGAACACGGTTATCGGCCCTGTTCTTAGCCAGTAGCCTGAGCTTGGCCGCAGCCGATCGCTTCACTGCCACCGATGACGACTGCAACCCGTCAATGCAGATCTTCACCGTCGGTTGAAGATCCTCCGGCGAAATGCTCTCAATAATTTCAGTAGAAAAATTCTCTCTTTGCAGAAACCCCAAACAAGGTTCAGGTTCAGTTTCCTTCTCAAGCTCAACTTCGCCATTATTGTTTCTCTGCGCATTTTCCGGTGAGGGGAGACAGGCCAGCCTCTGCAACTCGCCGGAGATATCGCTGCTACATGCCGAGAAATCGCTGAAAGCTTGAGAAAGATCAAGCAACTCCTCTTCAGTACAAGAAGACTTGACAGATTTGTTATTCCGAGATGCTAGTTCACCGAGCCTCATGTCGATGACCGAATCGGTCAGGTTTTCGGAAAGGAATCCGGATTTTTCGGTGGCAGATTGAGCGAAAGAGCAGCTATGATCATCTTGGAACAAAGTGGAGCGAATAGTTCGCATCGAGCGGCCGCCATGGCTGTGAATTATGGAGGAAGAAGTTGCAGACGTGGTGGGGTAGTAGCTTCGAGTTAAGGGGAATCGATTTGAAGTGCAACGAGAATCTTCAAGAGAAACCATCTTCGAAATTAAAGCTAAATTTCGAAGCTTTCAATTGCAGAGAGTGATTGGCTGCGACTACAGCTTCTGAAAATTTGAGATTTCTCACGAGAAGTTCATAGTGGAAGTGAGGGAAAACGAAGCCAGGATGAAGAAATTGCTTTGTAAATGCGGTTTTAAAAAATAAATAAATAGATAAAGCCTGGTTTTCGCTGTGAGTGGTGGCATCTGCATCTGGGTCTGGCTATACTTACATGTTTTGAGATTTCTTGGGGTCACAGCTAGTGGGATCCACATAGAATTCAAGGTGATTTGTGGGTGAGATTATGTGACTGTGATGACAGTGCTGTCCAAGTTGAAAATGGGGAGAGCCAGTATCGGTGGAGCCGTCGGCTTTGAGCCGAACCGTCGTCGTTTTCTGTGAACCATTTTAACTCCAGCAGTTGTTGAAGATCCACAGTTTTGTGAGTTGTACACAGGATAAATTTCTGTGCATATTCGAAGTTGCTGATATAGAATGATTCAGTGTTTGAGGTACACAGATTGTGCTATTTCACTAGCACCTAATCAAACATTGTGGGCCGTCAGATCTTGAAGTCACTGTTAATCACATGCATTATTATTGAATTTGGATTTATCATTCTCTTGTGTTGTTTGGAGATATATATATATATATATATATATTTTACAGTGAGATGCAGAATCCCTTTATATATAAAATAGTTATGTCTATTTCTTTTCAAATATAATAAAAAATCTAAATTTATTATTATTAAACACATTTTTACAACTATAACTGTTATTAACAATTAAATGATTTTGTGAGTTTAAATCTAATTATCAAAATATCATTACATGTAACAATTGTTTATAAAAACATCATACAGAAAGCATTTTAAAATAAGAAATTAGAAGTTTTTTAAAAAATGTAAAATAAATAAATTGCGGTCACAAAAAAGTGCAATTACTATACAATTAAATGTGATTCTGCCAATGGTTACAACTAGCAAATGGATGTCCTTCGTCGTATTATAACAGTGTTTAATACTTTCACAAATAGATGCATATTTTATTAAGTCTAGTTTGGCGGGAGCACCTAATTTGATCTCTATAAAAATAAATTTTTAATGTACACAAGATTTAGAAAATATAATATTGACTGAGCATTTGATGGGTACATTACAATTACAAATATTTGTAGTGTGTTCTCACTTCTCAGTTTTGGCATTATCTGTGAGCCAAAATTAATAAACTAATTTAGTTTTATGCAATGATGTAACATTATGAGTTGTCCACAGCCAAGATCTAAAAGATTATGTTTGTTCCTATTCAGCGGCTAAGTTTTGTGTTCTGGAACATTAAATTATGCAAATTGAATGCTTAAATGTTATAATTAAATCAACTAAGAAAGCAAATGGAGATTGTTAGACCAACATCTTGGTCGAGTACAAGAGAATTATACATTTATTAATTGTACAATTATGCAGTTCGCATATGTTCTTTTCACGTTAATCAGTTGTTTCTAATTTTTAATTCACAATGCATATAAACTAATTTGCAAGCTTATGTGGCAAAGCGATAGTTGTGCAATTTCTGCTTAATTTAATGGTTGCTTAATTTCTATCTAAAACTTACTATTTGGAAGTAATTATGATAGTTGACACATTAAAAAAAAAATTATATTTTTTTCTTATGTTATTGGAATGTGAACTTGAAATGCATAATAGAACATAACAGGTTCAATTCTCACTTGCTACATAAAAAATTTCTCAAATTTAAAAAGAGATACTACATATTCAATTTCTTTAAAATATTTATACATATTTTTTTAATATCGTTAAATTTCTTACCATCAAATGAGCATATGAAAAAACGTTATTCTCATTAATTAATCATGAGTTTGTATTTGTTTTGGTTAAAGATATAAATTAATTGAAGTGTGTATAAACCAACTTAAACATAAATTAAAACATATGATAAACATGTGTAAATCTTTGATGCAAACCCAGAATTTCCTTCGTGATAACGCGTATTCCACAAAATATCTATTAGCCAACCAATGATGCAACACAAAGTTGAAGGAAGTGCTTTGTTGGGACATTGAGACACGCAAAGAAGTAAAATCATTAAATTTACTTTGTGTGGTTTCATTTTCGGTTTATGATGTTAATGATGACTCTAGTTAGTTGTGGTCACAATTCACCAAAATGGCTGCTTATGAAACATTGTTGCCACCATCCTTGATGCATAGAGGTTGAGATCCCATTGATCCAAATTTTGCCACTTATATCCCGAAACTTCTGTTTATACGTGGAACGATTCCGTCGAAGTATTTTACTAAAATTAATTTTTAAATTTATATTTCATTTATATCTATTTATAAAATAAGTAAATTTTAATTTTAAATTTTATATTTTAAGTCTCACTTATTTTATAAGTGAATGTGAACTTGATGTGAGTTTAATTTTTCTATTGAAAAAAATTGTATAAATATATCTTTTATAAGTGTTGTAAGATTGTTTTTTCTTTGTGAATTTTTCTTAAAAAAAAGTTCACCCTTTCATCTATAAAGTTGCAAGTTTTCAAAAGTGTTTCAAGGGGCTTTAGTTGTGGGAAATTTTAAAGGAGTAATAATAGAATTAAAAATCAATTCTTTTATTAAATATTTTGTTTACACATAATAAAATTTATTATTGTTACTTAGTCTTAATGAATTCTTTTCTTTAAAATCTTACCCCTATCTAAAGTTTTAGATTACGTTCCTATTAGAGAAAAACAAAATACTCCTTTCTCTCCCTCTTTTTCTCTCACATCGTGAAACTCCTATCACCATTTATCAACGTTGACTATCATCTACCACTACCTTTTATTGTTGACCATAGTCCACTATAACTATCATCATTGTCTATTGTCCATCACCATCTTCCATCGTTGATCGCTGTCTATTACCACTGCCATTATTGAGCACTACTTACTATCACATTCTATCATTAAACATAATTTATTATCACATTTTGTCATTGATCACCACCCATCAACATTGTCATTATTGGTCATTGCCTAACACTACCACCACCATTGACCACTGCATACTACTACCTATAACTACTAACCATTGTTTATAACTATTATCACCGTTAATTATTATCTACCATTAATTATCATCATCCATCAATACTTACCATTATTAATCATCATATACTATTATCTAATACTATTGACCATCATCCACCTACTATTATTGACTAACGACAAAGCTACCAATCATCGTTTATCATTATCCATCACTATCTATCATCATTGATCAATGTCTATCATTACTTACTTTCGTTGATCATTATCTATCATTATTGACCACCACTCAATCAAACAGCAAGAAAAAAAATTATAAACAATGTGATTTTATTATCTAACTAAACTAAACAAATCAAAAAGTAATAATTATTACTATCATTACTTTTTTTTATTTAATCCTATTCATTTTTCATTTTTCATTTCCACATATTGAACCAAAAGTGCTCTCAATATATTTTTGTTGATAAAGTTATATCTATATTAATCATACACAAAACTAATAGAAAGGTAATTTTTGGTGAAAATTTCATACAAAGTATACATTTTTCTTACATAAATTATAATTTTCATAAAAATTTTAAAAAAAATACTTACAAATTAGACTACGTATAAATTCAAAACATATTGTAAATGTGAGGCTTGCAATACTTATTTTATTAAACATGATTTGTGATAGTTATTTCTTTTTCTTATTGCAAAGAGTAAGTACTGAATTCTTACGTCAAATATCTCAAGACTAGGCTTTTTATTAACCGTTAATATTAATATATTAAGAATTTAATGATTGGAATTTATATAAGGGGTTTGTAAATAAATTTACATGATTGGCAATTTTTTTCTAAAATTTTATTTAAATGTATGGAAGCATGACGTGGAATAATTCAAAATTATGCACGTGATTGTGCACGTTGACATAGAGCCTGAATCCGTGGGCGTTGACGGCAAAATAATCAATCAGCTTTTATTATTCAAATCCTTTATTTGCCCACGTGCGGTGAGCCCACCACGCACCTATAGTACATAGAAATAGAATTCATATCACTGCAATTTCAAACTACGTTATAAGGGTTTTTTTTCTTAAATTTATTTATAACATGATTAGTAAACAATTTAAGGTACACAATATTTTGGATCCAAATTCAAAAAATTAAAAGAGTAAAAACATTTAAAATAATATCGAAAGTCATTATATTATTAATGTTATATTTGGTTAAATAAAATAAGAATAGATAAAAAATTTATTTGATATACATTATAGAATAAAAATGTCCATTCCTAGGGAATTACCATTTTATTAAATCATGTAATCTCCTTTACATCACAAAAGTAATGAAATAGGTTATTTCATTATTTATAAATTAGCCATTTTAAATCCTTATTATTACCTCTTTTATATATTTCAAAATTATTTTTATATTGATAAATAATAAAATAATATTATCTTTTCAATAAATTCATTATAAAAATATTTTAATAATATAATACAAAATAATATATATTATATTATTTATAAAATCAATATTATTTATTATATAAAATTATTTAATAGAAAATAAATTAATGAGTTAGAATTTATTGATATATAAGAAAAGTCAAAATTAAGAAAAGAAAGTTAGCATATTGAAGAACAAAACAATGTCATATTATCAACAAATGTTGGAGAATTTTAACAATTAGTATAATAAATATATAGAAAATATGAATTAATTATTTAACTTATATATTATAATTATTATTTTGTTGGTATTTCAATATCACTCATTAATTTATATATTATTACTATATAATTTAAGAAATTAAAGCTTTGCATTTTTTTATTACTTCTAAATAGATATTTTATTAATTTTTATTGTAAGAATATTATTATGGATGAAATTTGGAACCTCCCTAACGCGCTGGCAGAAGACCCAAATAACAGCAGGACTCCATCTCGCTAAGGTGCCAAGAACGCTAGGTCCCGGCTTGCTTGTTCAACAGCTAACCCGATGCGAGCTCACTTCGTTATAAACTAGCTTGACCTCGCTATCCGAAAAATAGCAGTGACCCCAGGCTGAAAGCTCTGGCTTGTGAGGTGCGACCTTCAACAAGAAGCCCACTGAGCAGGAGACAAATATATGTCATACCCAGCAGACAAGGGTCCCGCTCGTAGAAAGTAACCTGTAGAAGCTGATTTATAGAAGATTATTTTGTCTTGTACATTTAATGTTTGATGTAATAGAATTATAACTTGTAAAATTACATTTGTAACCTCTCAACTTCTATAAATAGGATGAGGGAGACCATTGTAAGCAAGCTAAGATAACTATACTGAAACTCTATAGAATCTTCTTCAAAGCAATAACATTACCGTGGATGTAGGGTCTGGTACTGTCTGAATTTGGCCGAACCACGTTAAAAGCTTTGTATTTTCTGTTGTCTCTCTTCCTTTTCTGGTCTTCTGCCTTATATTAGCTATATTGATAACCAGATTGCAGTTTAAGTCATAGAAGAACCTCTTTAGTTGGCTGGATTCTAGCAGAACCAAAATCTATTGTTAACATTTTGGTGCCATCTGTGAGGACTCATCTATTTTTTAGTCTGTTTTCTGCTACAATGGCAAAAGAAAGAGCTACTAGGGCTTCGAATGCATTAGTTAATCCTTCGGAAGGTCATGTGTCCACAACGAACTCCTCTACTGCCTTTGTCATAGGTGTACCTTTAGCTTGCCCCTGGCTAGTTCTTTTCAACTTGTTATCGTCACCAACAGCACTGAAGTGTAAGTCTAAGATAGATGCCCTAGAGCCAATTGGGATTGAGCTATATTGTATCTATGACTGTACTTTCTGTATAGATTATGTAAAAATTATTTATTCATCTTATATTGCATATTAAGATGATGTCCATGGTGAGAAGTTCATTTAATCAATCATATAAAGGGTTATAGGATTATGAGGATGATTATTAATGATTTATAACTTCTGCACCAAAATGATACTAGTCAAGATCTAATAATTGGGCGTTATTAGATCCGTGGAGACTA
>JANHAO010020187.1:0-12940 GCA_026873985.1 Saraca asoca | reverse complement strand
ATTTTCTAAAATTTTGTTTTTCAACATCAAAATAAATATATAGCTTAGAGTGATTTGATAAAAGATTACTCTAAGGCTAACAGAATGCATCCTCCTTGGCAACAAGAAAAGATATTCAAGAGTTGTTTTGACACTTGTACTATAATCAAAATCATAGGTCTATGTATTAATACATACATAAAAGGAGCTTTATGTATAATTAATTTTGAGATCTCACATAGTCAAACATACATATATAATTGGACGTTGAAATTAGGGTTAATAATTGAGCCATACCCTAAGTCCAATTTGAATATCAAAAGATGAAGGGATTGAATTACACATTAACACCTTATAATGAATGGTTTTGATTTTCCTAGCACTTGGGTGGTTATGATCATTTTCTAGAAGTCAATCATGATCTATGGATTTACTTGAACAATTTAAGGAAATTGTGTTCGAATTAAAAAAGGTTTTAATTCGATTCAACTTGTAAAAGTTTGTAAATAAATTCATTGACAACATGTATTGGAAACCTAACAGGTCACACATAATAGAATTTCTTTGATCCAAAGTTAAAGGAAAAGTTAGAATGCAAAATGTTTTCAATTCAAATGTTAAATTCGTAAACATCTTGGAAAATTAAAATGATTGATTAAGTGTTCTAATATGATTACAAGTGTTAATTAATCAATGATTTAATAATTCTAATAAATATTATAATTATTAAATCATAACAAATTTTCAATGTTAATATTTTAAAATTGCAAGAACATTTATATTAACTCTGAAGGCAATCATAAGTAGAGGAATGATTCCTCACTTAGAAAGTTGTTTTAATTAATGAATTAAAATAATTTAAGAATTATTGCATCAAAGAGTTTATGAGTTTGGACACATAATTTAGGCTTATTGGATACAAAAAAAGAGTGCATGAAGGCTAATGAGTTTAGATTCATTAAAGAGTATGGACTCCTTGTGCCAAAAAAGGTAGCACATAAGCCTACAGTATCAACTCTAGCCATAAAGTCCATCTACTTTGAAAAGTGGATGGCACAAGCAAAGGAAACCCAAGCTTGTGTGCCATGTATACTTGTTCCCCACTCTTTTGCTCCAAACTCTTTTATTTAAGTTAGTGAGATGCCAACCCTAGAACACAAGACACCGTTCTTAGCACATGTGTTGTTATGCACCTAAAATACTCTCAATGTGATCCCCATTTTCTTATTTTCTTTGCATTCAAATACCAACTTTAGCCAAGTGAATATGTGATTCCTTAGAGAGCTAGCACATCTTAAGTTAAGGAGTGTTAACGTCGGATTTTGGTAATGATCCAAACTCCGGCCAACGGGGGGATTCTCTAGGATCTCTGGCTTATAACCGATTAAAATATAATAGGACGGGAAAATAATCAAAGGAGAAGAAGGGAAGAGCAGAGAAGGAGGCACAAGGTTCAACATGATTCAGCCAAATCCAGATATCACCAGACCCTACGTCCACGGTAGCATGTTATTGATATAGTATTTCTACAATGTTACAATGTTTGACCTCTATTTTTGGTAGGGTTTCAGTATGGAATCATGAGTTGTCCTCTACAGAGGGGCTCCTTCCTCATATTTATAGAGGAAATGAGGTTACAATGGTAATTACATATGCAGCAAATCTATCACATCAGCATTTAATGTACGAGATAGAATATGCAGACTAAATCTCTACTTTTGGCTACTGCAGGCCGTCTTATGCAGGCGGGTCCCATTCGACCATTGGAGCTGGACACGACTTAGTCTTCTGTCAGCGAGCCTTGAAGTGGCAGGTTACGCTTGGTTAACCAGGTCGCTTGCCTGACCCTGGGAATAGGGAGGTCGAGCTCGCTTCTTCGTGTGCGAGTTTGGTCTGATGAGGTCGCATACTATGCGACCTGATGGCTAAACAATTCTGGACGTGCTTCGAGCTGATCTCCTCATTGGTTTCAGACTTCTCGCGAGCTTCCTTGGACCGAACCAATTTCCATATATAACAAGGAGTTGATTTTCTTACTCTACCTATTATGTGAATGTAGGTGGGGGCTTTGAATTAAATTGGTTTGTATGGATCACCATTGATATTGGAGATCAAATCTAAAGAATTTGCCCAAAGGAAATCCAGAGGACTTGATTATACAGCCTATTAGAGAGTTCATGGAATTGTCTATAGATCATATTCAGATTTCAAGATTAGAGATTTTGAGAATAACTCTCGTGACGATATTCAAATCCTTGATTATAAGTTATTTGAATTGTATAATATTTTATGAATTAATTTGCAAACAACATAATCAGGGTTTGGAAAAAATTTTAAAAATTTTGTTGTGCATACTTGATACTTTTGATATATTTTTTCCAAAAATTTCTCTTATTTGTTCATTTTCCTTCCTTCACTTTTGTCCAACAACCCTTTTTCTATCTACTTATCTAATCAAAGCCCTAACTCTCAAACTTTTTTTTTTCACAAATTCCTCAACTTTGTATTCTCTCAAATCAAACCCTAAATCTCATTTCCTTGATCTCTTTAAAATGATAAAAATTCTCTAAACTTTACCTAAGATGACTTCAAAGACCCATCTATTTTCAAACATTAGAGATTGGGATCAAAGTAAGGAAATGCATTCTAACAAGAAAAGTGGAACTCTAATCGATGGAAGCTGAAGGGATCCATTACTGCTAGTGGATCAGGAAATGGGCTAGGGAAATTTTTTGAATATGGATAAAGAGGTGTATAAGGAGCATATAAAGTTATTCTTTGTAAACCTGGAATCAAAGAAAAAAGAGGAGAATCTAGAAGTGTTTGTAAATGGGAGGACTAAACCTATTTTTGTAAGCCTAATGAACATACTGTTGGGAGCACCAAATGATGGTGCAAAACTTACACCAACAAGAACCATGAAAAATAAAGGGGGATACAACTCGAAAAGGTGCATAAGGAAGCTAAAGAATGGGAAGTGTTGTACATTTCCTCAGGCCAATCTATACAACAAGAATAGGAATACACTACATTACTTCATTTGCAAAGCTCTATGCCTAAAAGAATGGACAATGAGCAATGTAAGTAATTTTGAGGCTTACCTCTTATAGGCCATAGATATTGAATGTAGAATCAATCGAGGGTTTATAATAATTCAATAGATAATCTCTTTTAGAAACTAAATGGATGTCCATTAGGTTATGGGATGGTTATCACAAAGATTTTGAAGCATTTATGGAATGGATATATCTAGAGAGGTAAGAAAGACTATCACTGGAGGAAACCTAATGATTGGAAGTTAGACTAAGACTTTGACTTTTTGCAAAGAAATTAAAATACCAACTAGAATGAATAAGAAAGTGATTAAGAAAGAAAATTATAAGGCAAACATACATCGTATGAATAGGAAAGTGCCCTCAAATCCTTTCTATCTAGGATAAGTTAGAAGTATGAAGAAATTGCTTCTAAGAAAAAGAATGTTAGAATTGAAGTATATACAAATGTTGGAGGAATCAACATTAGAAAAGAAAGTCTGATGATCATAAAGGTGAAGGACCACAGAAGAAAGAAAAAGATAAGATGAAAGAAAGCTTTTGGGAAAAAGAGACCAAAAAGCTAAAAGAGATCATGAAAAGCTTAAAAAAGTTACGAAAAAGGAAGCAACAAGCAAGTCAAAAGGAGAACTAGTAAGATTAAAAGATCTAATCGAATCAAAGAAATTGGTGTGTCTCCAAATTACTATGAAACCAAAAGAAGAAAACCAAAGAATAAAAAAATCATTGATCTCTGAATAAACTCAAAAGAAAGTAATGACAAGTCTAAATCTAATAATCTCAAAATGTGTAGAAAGAGAAGAAATATACCCAAGAAAAGGTCCGGCTAAAGAAAAAAGTGTTAAAACTATGGAGATAAGGAAAATGATTGAAGAAAATTTAGAATTGAAAGGAAATCAAAAATTGGAGGAAGAAATAAGGCAAAGAGAAGAGGAAGAAAGAACATAAGTTAAAGAAAATGAAGGATTAGAAGAAGTAAATCAAGTGGAAATTGAGATAGACCCAGAGGAGGAGTAGATTGAAGTGGAGCAAGTTAAGGTAGATGATCACCCCACAAATGAATTTGAAGGAAGCTCAAGCCCTCCTAGTCAATCGAAACTCATATTAGTAAATTTATGTTACAATTATTGGACTAATAGGATTCTAGGATTTACGAATAACCCAAGCCTCAATTGAAAACTACCTGAGATGTACTTTAGAGAAATTGGAAGACCTACTCATCCTATTCAATGTTCTTTATGTCCCAACCCTGCTTTTGCCTTGGAATTCTAAACCTAAACTTCCAACATTTCCTCACAATGATGATTTTAACCCCACCAAATCAGAAATTCTCTTAAACCCTCTTACAAATGCTTCATCCCTATTAAATCACTACCAAACTTAAATAACTTACCTAATGAATTTGATTTCTTGTTGAATGTTTCACTACTAGCTAAGATGCTTGAACAACCAACTAGCAATACTAAAGGAACTGAAGCAGTTGAACCAATGCCTCCAAAGGCAATCCCTGATCCAAACAGAAACTTCCTATAATGAAGCAAGAATTAAAAAGCTAGAGAAAGATCCATCCATACTCAAGGAGTTTGTAGCGACTGGTTTCCAATATATGAAGAATTTCTTTATGGATCACTTTAGAAGTCTAGTGCCTCCTAAGTCTTAAAGCTAGGATTTTGTCTTTTAAGCCATAGCATCATGACATTTCTTTTACGTATGCACACTTTTACTTTTTAGGATTTAAAAAGTATAGGAATGTTTACTTTTGACAAGTGCATTGTTATGTGCAAAATTCAATCTCACAAAGTAGACCGGTAGAGGCTCAGAAGAAGCTAAGTCCAAGCAAAAAGAATTCAGCTCACTAGGGTTGAGGATGCAAAGTCACAGCTTACATACTCAATAATTGATCTTGTGCGAGCTCACTGTGCTAATAGCGAACCCGATCTCGCTGAATGAAGGCTAGCAGCAACTTGCTGAATGAAAGCTAACAGTGACCCCGAGCCAAGGCTCTTAGCTCACGAGGTGAGGCACATTGCCTAGCCCAAAAGGTTCAATGAGACAAAGCACCAGACAAGCTTATGTCAGCTCGCAGACAAGGGACCCACCCGTAGAAAGTAACCTATAGAAGCCGATTTACAGAAGCTTAAGCTGTCTTTTACATTAAATATTTAATGTAACTTGTGTATAACATATAAAATTACATTTGTAACTTCTCATCTTCTATAAATAGGGAGGGGAGGATCTCTGTAAGCTAGGCTAAAATAGCTATACCAAAACTTTGTAGAATTTTCTCCAAATCAATAAAAGTTACTATGGATGTAGGGACCAATGCTGCCTGATTTTAGCCGAACCACATTAAAAATCTTGTAAGCCATTGCTATTCTTCCTCTTCACCATCTTCCTCATCTTCTATTTCGTTAATCAAAAAGTAGTTTGGGGTTCAAG
The DNA here is from genome assembly GCA_026873985.1 of Saraca asoca. Taxonomy (NCBI): domain Eukaryota; kingdom Viridiplantae; phylum Streptophyta; class Magnoliopsida; order Fabales; family Fabaceae; genus Saraca; species Saraca asoca. The sequence goes on along the minus strand of JANHAO010020187.1, from coordinate 7,469 downwards.
AATTGATCTCAGTTGATAGGAATGTAGCAGAACTAGATTTCTCCATCAACATTTTGGCACTAGAGAAAGGACCCATCTTCTTTTAGATTTCCTAATTTCTTTTATGTATAGCAACAATGGTAAGAGAAAAAATCACTAGGAGTTCAAACACTCCAGTTGTTCAACCGGCAAACACTCCCACTACTGAATCTCATCGCCAGCCTATTGCTGCCCCTAAAATCGAAAAGGCACAAATGTCTTACTAACCCTAGCTAATGCTTGATAACATGGTAAGAGAATGGGCTGAAGCTATTAAAGTGCTAGCACAAACACAAGCCTAGGGTACACAAAGGTAGGAAGAGATCATAGCATAACTCCAGCAATTACATGAAGAAATCCAGAATGAGAGTCACGAGGATCACGACAGTCAGTGATCTAGGGGCTCATAATGAACTGAGAGCCCGAATAAGACTAGCCAAAGGGGGAACAAGGATCAACAATCCTCTGCCCTGCAATCTGAAATGTAGGACCCATTGATGAAAGAAGTGCTGTAAAGGCTAAAACGATTGGAAGAGTGCCCCCAGGCTCAAAATGAGCAAGCTCACAGTGAGGAGAGCTCACCATTCTTTGTAGAGATTAAGATGCAACCTCTCCCTCAAAAACTTAAAGTGCCCGTGATCCTAGTGTACGATGGGAATAGAAACCCCTACAACCATCTTGATGTGTTTAACGTCCATACGGACCTCCAAACAACTGACCCTCTAGTTAAGTGCCATGTTTTCCCTACCACATTGGGAGGCATACCTTGAGCATGGTTCAGAAACCTCTAGCCTGTAGTGTCAGTAGTTAGGAAGAGTGCTAGAGGAAATTCATTGATCAATATCGAGCATTAAAAAGGCAACTTGTGCCTCTCTACCACCTTACCATGATTTTTCAATGAAAAAATGAATCATTGAAAGATTACATAGCCAAATTTAGGCAAGAAGCCAATTCTATAGAAAATCCTTCAGAGGAGAATATCCTGACAGCGATCTCCGCAGGACTCCGCAAAGATGGAAAGCTGTACAAAAGCTTGTACAAGTCCCCAGTGTGAAATCTCACTGAATTCTACGAGTGAGCTGCCAAGCAAATCACATGGAAGGAAACCTTCGGCACAGAGGAACTCAGACATAAAAGCGAGATGGCCAACACCCCTTAGAGCAAAAAAAAGGAGCAAAGAGAATCAGAATAATGATTCCGATGGCCAGCCCGCAAAGAGGGCCAAGAGTGTGCGACCCCAGTATTGAGGTTGCCATGAAAGCTATAGTGTCCTGTCTGATACATAGGACAGGATCTTTGTTGTAGAAAGGGGTAGGGAAGATTTTGGGAAGCCCAAGCCTATAAGAACTCCCAAAAAATTTAGGGACTCGAGTAGATTCTATGCTTACCACAACAAGGTCAGACACACTACCTCAGAATGTTAAGCATTAAGAGATGCCATAGAAGATCTCATCAAAAGAGGTCATTTGCAAGATTATATGGTCTAACCTTCTGGATAGAAAGCTTAGTAAACTCAATAAGTTACTGATCGAGAGCAAGAGCCTTCCATTAGAACCATATTCTAAGTGCATAATGTTATACTAAAATTAATGAAAGGCTCCTAAATTTTTGTCTAAATTACTTGGCAGAATGTTGTATAGAAAGAGAGCTATTCTATATTGATTCAATATTATGCAAAGGCACCTTTTTAGGGAGAAGGAGGGTAGTGACCCTTGCCCCAATGGAACAAATCCAAATGAATTCATCCGAGGGTGAGACAGCATAAAGCTTACACCATCGATACATCCATAATGGATTAATCTGGGGGTGAGACGGCACAAAGCCTACCCCATTGATACATCCACAATGGATTCATCTAGGGGTGAGATGGCACAAAGCCTACCCATCGATACATCCACAATGGATTCATCCAGGGGTGAGACGGCACAAAGCCTACCCCATCAATACATCCACAATGGATCCATCTGGGGGTGAGATGGCACAAGGCCTACCCCATAGATACTTCCAAAGCAGGCAACACCTCACATGTGGAGGCGCCATTAAACACTTAGATCTAGCAAAGAGCTATGAGCTCGCTTAGGCGTAAGGATGCCAAAATAAACTCGATTACTCTCCTAAGCAATGAGATTGCTGGCAAAGTCAAATTCATATTGCCCACTGAGCAATAGGATTGCTGTGGTGCAATTAGTAAAGCTCATAGCTCTCATGTGACCAAAAGTTCGCAGCTCTTATGCGACCAATAGCTCGAAGCTCTCATGCGACCAAAAGCTCATAGCTCTCGTGACCCTTTTTCTAGGCGCAGCTTACACGTGACCTGCCTAAATATTGCTTATTAACTATAAGGGCATTTAGACCCCAGGATTTATTCTTAGCTAAATATGGCTGATTAGTCATTTGAATATCTTATTCAGTTGTGATTTACAGGAATATATGTTATCATCTGTAATATACAGAGCGTCCGGTACAGCATTTGAGAGTTGCAAAGAAAACTCATTCATTAAAAGGCCTCATTAAACAAGGCAAAATTTACATCAAAAGATTGGAAATACAAAATTAAAGTATAAAGCCTATAACTATCGCTTCCACAAGGAAGGAGAGAACCATCCCCCGGGAGATGAACTTCAATTGGCCAAAGGATCGATGAGCACAACTGCTCCTTAATCTTCTTCTTCTTATAGCCTTCCTCAGCCAGTAGCTCCTTCCTGACTCGCACCTAAAACAATTCAAAAAGTGCTTAGGAGTTTGGCTAGCAAAGCCAAATCTTATAACAGAACTATGAGGAAATAATCCAAGATCAGCACAAGACTCCCTAGCAGCCAATGAGAAGAGTTATGCAGGGAAGTCACATGCAGCAGGCCATTCATGCCTCCTAATATACTACAGTAGACCATGAATGCCTTAAAATGCTTCGTCGGAAGTTAAACTACTAGAAACATGGGGGGCTTAACTAAGTATCCATCAGGCTATTCCATGAGGAAGCAAGAAGAACTTCCTAGGCTTTATAAATTAGTCTGAGTTTAGTGAAGGACCTAAAGGATAATTGGCCTTTCCGAATCAAATGATCCAGAAAAAATAAGGCTACCACACCAATGGCCATAGATAACGCACAGTAAAAGGCATGGCCTAAAGCAAGTGAAATGAAAGAATTGAAGTCTGAAATGACAACACAGTAGAGCAAGGGCTTTGACTATTCAGAAAAATTACAATTCCCAGTTTGTGAGGTGAACTGAGAGTTAGAGGGCTTATGTTATATGCCAATTCTAGTCCCACAAAGGTGACCGGTAAAGGCTCAAAAGAAGCTAAGTCCAAGCAAAAGAAATTCAGCTCGCTAGGGTTGAGGACACCAAGTCTCAGCTCGTATACTCAATAATTGATCCTGTGCAAGCTTGCTGCACTAATAGCGAACTCAATCTTGCTAAATGAAGGTTAGCAGCAACCCCGAGCCAAAGGTCTCGGCTCACAAGGTGAGGCATATTGCCCAGCCTAAAAGGTTCAATGAGACAAAATACCAGACAAGCTCATGTTAGCTCACAGACCAGGGACCCACTGGCAGAAAGTAACCTGCAGAAACCTAAGTTGTCTTGCACATTAAACATTTGATGTAACTTATTTACAACATATAAAATTATAATTGTAACCTCTCATCTTCTATAAATAAAGAGGGGAGGATATCTGTAAGCTAGGTTGAAATAGCTATACTAAAACTCTGTAGAATTTTCTCTAAATCAATGAAAGTTACCATGGACATAGGGACCAATGCTGCTTGATTTTAGCCGAACCATGTTAAAAATCTTGCAAGCCATTGCTATTCTTCCTCTTCACCATCTTCATCATCTTCCTCATCTTCTGTTTCGTTAGTCAGAAAGCAGTTTGGGGTTTAAGAACTGATCTTAGTTAATAGGAATTTGGCAGAACCAGATTTCTCTATCAACATGCATATATTACTAAAACTACATGATATACCAGAAATAATCAAGCAAATATAATTCAATCTACTTGATTCAAAAAAAGTATCATGCCAATAAATATAGTAAAGATAATTGACATGTGCACATGTTATTTAGTAAATGTTTTCTATTTGATTCACTCAATTTGTTGTGTTTATTCTTTTCTATATGTTCTTAAGTTATCTTTACTATAATTACTATCTATTATGGTAGAATTTATTGTTCCAAAATCCTTTTTGATAGTGCCAAAAAATGGAGAAAATAATAGAAGATGATTTTTTTAAGAACTAAAATTGGACTTTACATAAAAGATTTTTAGTTATTTTTCAATCTTTGCATCTGATTTTTTTAAAGACTGAGATTCAACTTTACACAAAAGGTTTTTAGTTATTTTTCAATCTTTGTATTTGATTTTCATCCCTACTATCAAGAAAATAGGAAGCATAATTTTAGGGGGAGCCTTAAAAAGATTTTATTCTCAAAAACATTTTTAGCCTTAGGGGAACTTTATATCAATAGTTTTCTTGCTTTCAAGAATTATTTTGTGTTTCTCCTCATTTTGGTGACATGGTCCCTAAAGAGTTCTCACTTAATATTAAGAATATTATGCAAGATTTTTCATCATAAAAAAGAAGGACAATGAGGAACCAAATAGGTTATTTTTGTACATGTGTTTTTTGGGCTTTAGTTTAGAAAAAAAAATTAACAAAAGGCTTGGTTCACTACGTGAAAAGTGTTTAAAATCTTTTAGAAGACCAGAAATGTTTAAAACAACATAAGTTCAATTGCTTATGTTTAAAATATTTATTTCTTAAGCTTAAGTCTTAAAATATGTTTTATGTTATATGACCTAATTTTAAGGATAAAAAGGAACTCCATTGTGATAAAAGGCCTTAGACTTCATAAGCCCAGTATCACAAATATTTCTTTTGGGCCACCATTTTCCTATATCTTTTCCTTAAAATTTTTCTCCATGTGCAAATGAGTTCTAAATTTTTCAGGTATATAAAATGGTCACTTGTTTTGATGATGAACAAATCCTTGCAAAAAAAAAAATTAATCATGAGTATACCTAAGGGTATTTGAATTTTAAGTGAGCCCAACCACTCTTGGCCCATAGCCAATTGACTTTATATCAAAGACTTTAATAACCTTTGGTCAAAATCTTTTTATTATAAATAAAGTATTTGCACACAAAGCCATTACTTTAATATTTACAAAGACTTTATTTTTACTTTGAGACAACTTTCCTTAAATATTCTAGAAAGCATTCTGTGAAGTCTTGTATTGTTGATGATGGATTTTGATTCTGCTAGAATCCAGCCAATAGAAGAGGTTCTTTTAGGACTCAAGCTGTAATCTGGTTCTAATCTTAGTAGATAAATGCAATAAGGTAAGAAGAAGGAGAATAACAAAGAACACAAAGCTTTTTTAATGTGGTTCAACCAAATTCGGGTAGTACCGGACCCTACATCCATGGTAGTATATTGATATGGAAGAATTTCTATAGAGCTTCAGTATAGCAAATTGTGCCTCTCCTTATAGAGTGCTTCTTCCTCCTTTTTATAGAGGGGAAGAGGCTACAATAGTAAATTTATAAGTTGCAAATATATTACATCATGCAGTGTTTGTACAAGACATAGCATATCTTTCAATTCGGCTACTACAGATTGCATTCTGCGGATGGCACCCTTGTCTTCTGGGTGTGTCATATGCTTATCTTCTACTCATGGGATTCCTGGGTGAAAGTCATTCTTGATGAACCAAAACCCCTAGTCGGAGGTCATTGCTACCTTCTTCTGAGACTAAGCTTATTCTCGCTGAAACGAGCTCGCGTGAAGAATGTTGTTGATCGCACGAGCTGAGGCTTCGTACTTCTAACACCTTAGTAAGCTAGAGCTCTATAGCTGTTTGGGTCTTTTATCAACCCATTCAGGGGGCTCCGGATTTCACTCATAACATGTATCTAACAACTGGTCAAGATTTTAACTTGATTTTCTTTTTGACTATTCAAACAGAAAGTATACATGTTTTGCCTAGGAGAGCAAGTAAATTGCTCTTTCACTCTAGAAAACTTCTTAGTACATGGGTAGTTAAAAAAATCCACCAACTCCACATGAAATCTCATCTAGTCAAAATAATATCTTTGAACAACTAAGACTAGTTGGAGCATAAGTTCACTCATCAAGACTTCTCTATAAATAGTACTTCCATAAGCTTGAAGATGATGAGCATATGATTTACAACTTACAAATTCTCTTTTTGATATTGTTCAAGTTCTAAAAGTTTTTGTCATATTTTTATGCTTACATTTTTAAATTCACACTCTTAAGTACTTGTCTCTTCATTGTAAATCTCTTTTAAAGATATTGATTAAATTCTTTTCTTGTGATGATTTAGCTAAAAAGTGAGAGAAGGAATGAACCTTCTTGGTAAAATCTTGATAGCTAGTTATAAGTCTTATAAAGACTTGTGAAAAAGGTTCTTGAGAGGAGAACAAGTGTATTTGATGTATAGGGATGGTTGTGAGATAAAGTGTTATAATTTATCTACAATTAACGAAATACCTCAAGTGATCCAAGAGAGCTTGAGAAGAGAGGAATAAACCTAAGAAAATTTTTCTTGGACAACTGAATCTTTATAAAAACCTATTTTGCCTCATTTTATTTTCGTTGATTTCATTTTACTCTAATAAGTTTTTTATTATATTCTTTGGATATCGATAAAAATTCAAACTGAGCGTAAGGCTGGGGAAAGCCCAGGGAAAGCCAGACCTAGCTCGACAACGAGTTCGCTAGGTCGTTGCAAAGAAGCCCGCAGCTTGCGAAATCTCCTAGCTCGCTGAACAAACAAGCTCAAAGTCAAATACCAGCCGTATTCTTGATAAGCAGAATCAAGTCCATGGCAGCATAACCTCGTTCAACTAGAAGTCCGTTAAAGTCAAGCATAAGGTTGTCACGTAACTTGCACCACCACTCTGCCAATTATGGCCAGTAGGTCCCACTTGCAGAAGAAGGTCTGCAGAAGCCAAAACCTAGTACTTCAGGCAGTCTTATACATTTAATATTTGATATAACAGATGTACTCTTAATTTTTAGTTTCATTTGTACCCCTCCATGCTTCTATAAATAGGGGGCTAGAATCATTGTAAAAGGAAGAGAGAAAAAAATAAAGAAGAGAACTAGCAGAAACTCTGCCAAAAAACTATGGCAAAAACCCTATAAATACTCTTTCAATACAATAAGATACTACCTCCATGGATGTAGGGTCTGATACTGCCCAAATTTAGCCAAACCACATTAAATTTCTGTGCACTCTGATGTGTTAAATTCTGCAAGTGCACGGCATAGTTGTAGCTAGTACCAACAAATACTGGTCGATCTCACAGGGAAGCTATTTTAATTACCAAAATCTTTACTACTCAACTATCCAAATCAATAATAAAGAAATAAAAGAAATAGATAAAGAGAAACAAAAGAAAGAAAGAAGAACAGAAAATAAATG
>JANHAO010020186.1:0-12940 GCA_026873985.1 Saraca asoca | reverse complement strand
CAAAAATTCCAATTTAGTCCCTCCAATTTCAAAATTAAATGTTTAATTTTCCCTTTTTATTTTCTTCATTTTTCGGGTGTTACAACACAGTTAGAAACATGTCATTTTAGACCTTAAAATGCTAAGTATGAGGACAAATAAATGTGTCAAATATTATGTTATCAGATAGCTAATCCTATTCTCGTAAAGAAAAAAAATGGGAAGTGGAGAACTTGCATTGACTTCATTGACCTTAAGAAGGCATGCCCGAAGGACAGCTTCTCTCTGCCGAGGATTGATTAGCTTGTGGATACAATGACAAGACACAAACTCCTAAGCTTCATGGATGCCTACTCAGGATATAACTAGATTCCCATGGCCCGCAGGACAAAGAGCACACCTCATTCATCACCGACCGCATTGTATTGCTACAAAGTGACGCCTTTTAGGCTAAAGAATGCAGGGACCACCTATCAGTGGTTGGTGAACATGATGTTCAAAGATTAAATCTAGAAAATAATAGAGGTGTACAAAAATGATGTATTGGTGAAGTTTGAGCAAGTCACCAACCACGTCCATGACCTGGGGGAACTGTTTCAAATCTTGAGAAAGTACTGAATGAAGTTGAATCTCATAAATGCATGTTCAGGGTCGCCTCCGGAAAGCCTCTCGACTTCATGGTGAACAGTAAGGGGATTGAGGCAAACCCTAAAAAAATCAGAGCTCTTGTTGACATGAGATCTCCCATTGGGTTTAAAAATATCCAGAGTTTCAATGGCCAAGTCATAGCGCTAAGAAGGTTCGTCTTCAAGGCAACGGACAAATGTGTCTCTTTCTTCAACGTCCTAAAGGAGGCAAAGAGGTTCAAATGGATATAGCAGTGTGAAATTGCCTTCCAACAGCTCAAACAGTATCTTAGGCAAGCCCTTCTATTGAAACCAAAAGAGGGCAAAAAGCTAATTGTCTACTTAGAAGTATCCCAATACGCCTTTGGTGCAACTTTAATGCAAGAAGAAGGTAGGACTCAATTTCCCATTTACTATGTGAACAAAAGACTAATAGATGTGGACACAAGGTATTTGCTAATGGAGAAACTTGCCTATTGCCTGGTAGTTGCCTCAAGAAAGCTACAACCTTATTTTCAAGCACACAACATAGAAGTGCTGACATAGTTCTTGCTTAGACAAGTCCTACAAAACACGGATATCTTAGGACATTTCCTCAAATGGGCAATTGAGCTAGCTCAGTTTGAAATTGAATATAAGCCTAGACCAGCGATTAAAGGGCAAGATTTAACAGACTTTATAGTAGAATTCATCGGACCCATGCAGGAGAAAGTGGAGACATTAGAAGCTCCAAGTTAGGAATTATACATTGACAGGTCATCAAGTGAATAAAAGACCAAGGCAAAGGTGCTCTTCATTAGTCCAAAAAAGCACAAAATCCTCTACATGCTAAGGTTTGACTTTTAGGCCATGAATAACGAGGTCGAGTATGAAGCCTTATTAGCCAAACTCTGATTGGCCAAAGAGGTGCAAGCTGAGAGGCCAAAGATTTTTAGTGATTCTCAGCTCATCGTTTGCTATGTGCAAGGAGAGTACCAAGCTCAAGGATCAAAGATGATTACCTACTTGCAAAAAGTCCAGGAATTGCTAAGGACGTTTCAGCATTAGGAGGTTAACCAAATACTGTGAGCCCAGAATATACACATTGATGCCTTAGCTCACCTAGCCACCACTAAGGATGTTAACTTTTTGAGGGCAATCCCAGTAGAATTCCTTTCACCCCAAGCATAGAACAAAAATATGCTTCAATGATAATTGCCGGGACAATGGGATCCTAGATGAACCCTGATCTTAGACTATCTATAAAGTGACAAACTACCAGAAGATAAGCTTGAGGCCTAAAGATTGTGAGCTTGCATGGTCGGATATTGCATCTACGATGATGTGCTGTATAAAAGAGGGTTCTTAACCTTACTTTTAAGATGCATTGATGGCCTTGATTGCGATACCATCTTGGAAGAAATCCATGCTGATCATTGTGGAAACCACGTTAGGGGGCTATCTTTAGCTCAAAAGGCTCTCCGACAAGGATTTTACTGGCCCATGATGAAATAGGACACGATTGAACTCATTAGGAAGTGCAATAAATGTCAAAGATTTGCAAAGATTCTATGAGCCCCACTAGCTTACTTGCAATAGATGGTTAGTCCGTGCCCCTTCGTAATTTGGGGCATGAACCTAATAGGACCGCTTTTTACAACCTATAAAAATTGTAAGCATGCAGTAGTAGCTGTAGATTACTTTATCAAGTGGGTAGAGGTAGAGGAGCTCGCAGAGATTTCTTCTGCAAAAATAGAGAAATTTGTATAGAGCAATATCATTTGTAGATTTGGAGTCTCCTAGCAAATTGTAACTGACAATGAGACTTAGTTCAATAGCAAGTAGTTCCTCAGGTTTTGCGATGATCTCAAGATTACAAAGAGTTTCTCGGTTGTAGAGCATCCATATGCCAACGGGCAAGTTGAAGCATTAACAAGATCATCAAATAGATCTTAATAAGGTTAAAAAGGGGGCGTGGGTAGACAAGCTACCAAAGTTGCTCTAAGCCTATAGAACCACACTTTGTAACGCCATAGGAGAGACTCACTTCTTGATGGTATACGGATGTGAGGTGATGATCCTAGTGGAACTTGAGGTGGCATCATAATGAAGGATTACCTTTGATCTAGAGGATAACAGTCAACTGCTTGCTACGAATCTAGACCTCATAGAAGAAACAAGGGAAAGGGCTTGCCTCAGGGTCATGACCTATCAATAATAGGTCACAAGATATTACAATTGAAAGCTTCGAGCTCATATCTTTAAACTTGGTGACCTTGTTCTATGTCTTATCCTTCCTAGTGCTTGCAAAGCCAGCGAGGGGACCCTAGGGCCAAATTAGGACTTGTAAAGAGAGTTATTGGCCACAGAGCCTATCATTTGGTAGACATGGATAGGATAAAGTACCCTCAAGCTTGGAATGCTAGACATTTTCACCGTTATTATCGATAATAGCCCCTATTGTTTGTGAAAGATTATTTAAAAATAAGTGTAAACATTCAAGTAATTCTTTGAATTTTTATATTTGTATTCGTTCTTGAATAAAGTCTTAATAAAGTCCCGCATGAGAAGTGATGTATTATATGAGGAGTATTAATTGAAGATGTCTACTAAGTACTTATCCTTGGCACAAATTTATTGAGTCATGTATTGGAATAGGGAAGCCAAGGGGAGCAAATAAAAATTCAGTATTACTTTAGCAAAGTTAATTTGTACAAAGTCTGAAGATTCATTTTAAAGCTCAAAAAATACAAAATTACAAAAAGTCATGTCCTAAGGAGTTGGAACCTTAGGAGCTGGAGCTTCAGGAGTTGGACCTTCTTGAGGTAATGGGTCAGCAGGAGGAGTTCCGAGGATATCCACTACCTGGTCATTAACGACTTCCACAACCTATGAGCCATGTATTGAGTCATGTATTCAAATAGGGAAGCCAATGGGAGCAAATAAAAATTCAGTATTACTTTAGCAAAATTAATTTGTACAAAGTTTGAAGATTTATTAATTATTTCAAATCTCAAAAAACACAAAATTACAAAAATTCATGTCCTAAGGAGTTAGAACCTCAGAAGTTGGAGCTTTAGGAGCTGGACCTTCTTGAGGTAAAAGGTCAGTAGGAGGAGTTTCGAGGATATCCACTACCTGGTCAATAATGACTTTCACAACCTACGAGCCACTTTCTCCCTGAAGAGCACCATCGGTAGAAAGAGCCTCAACTGCAGACCCTACACCCTTTCTAGAGGAAGCCTTAGCAGCCTTCCTCTTAAAACGCTCCATGACCTTAAGAGCCTTCTCCCTGAAAAAGGAAAAGTTTAGTTTCAGACGTTTCTCCCACAAGGTATAAAAGAAGGTGACACTAGTCTTGGACTCTGCCTTCTTTACTGCTTCTACTATTAGTGAGACAGTCTCTGCTTTAACCTTAATAACCTCTTCTTTCCTAAAGGCAACCTCTTTCAAAGTGTCCTTGGCTTGCCACCCTGCTTCCCTTGCCTGCTGCTCTGCTAACCTAGCTTGTTATTCCACGATCGTGGACTGCTGCACTGCTCCCCCAACATGCTTGTGAGCTAGGTCCAGATTGATCCTTGTTTTGTTCAGACCATGAGTTGTAATGTTAAGGTTTAGTGTAATGGCTTTGCGATCTGCCATTTCATGAGATAGGGTGGCTTTAGTATCCCTAACCTTCTCCCTCAACTCTTGTGCTTCAACAAAGACAACAGCCAGCTCGTCCATGACCTTCACCATTGTTAATAAGTTATAAAAAGCTAATACAACAAAATTAGAATACGAAGGAGGTTGAAGAACCAGAGTAAAGGAATTTCACTTACCATTAGGCCATGATGGGACGTGTAGTCGACCAACCCCCCAACGGTGAAGTCCTCAGACTCTAACATCTGAATTCTGTTGCGATGTCCTAGGATCATGTTAACGTTATCCACAAGGACATTGAGGTATTCCTCAATCTTGAAGTTGGGCTTGATAGGTTGCTCCACGACATCGACTTCTAATGTCACTTCTTTACGGGCAGCAGCTTTCTTCTTCCCTTTGTTCGTCTTTCACTTCTTGGCAAGGGGCTCAAAAGAGCTAGCGACATCAGTTACAATAGTTGCCTCATGCTCAGGGGTAGGAACTGACTCTTGTTAAGGAGTTAATGCTAAAGCCAAAGGTTGGCTTCCAGCAGCAGGAGCTATGTTGCCTTCGGGAGCCAATGAGGTCTCCTCCTCATTAGAGTCATGTGGCAGTGTCTTGAAGATGAGCTTCATGATGTCCTCATAATCACCAAAGTTCGCTGGACCTACTTCCTAGACTCAACAAATTCCTATTTCCCTACTAACCTCGATACCTATGGCTAATACAAGCTTGTGGGAGCAAAGGAGGCTTTCATTGAAGCGGAAGTTATTTTGAAGATCTTCTGAGGCAGTGAACTGCTCTTGGACTCCTAGCTCCTCGATTCCAAGAATTGGATTCTTGTCGGTCCCAATTGCAAAATGAGACAGAGTTAAAATCAGTAAAACAAAACCTAAATTCTGAAGATCATGAAGGGATGGACAGGAAATATAAAACTAACAGGTTTTATATTGCCCTACATTGGTCTTCCTTTTGGCGTCCCCCTGTGGCAGAATCCTCTTATGCTCTGTCGGCCGAGCTGAGAGATAATAAGGCTCGCCTGATGTGTTCATGCACCTAATGTTATACAAGGAGCATAGGACCTCGGCCAATGGCAGTGGGAGGCTATTCCTCAAATATATCAGTGCCAAGGAAGTAAGTTGGGTGTAGAAATTAGGGGTAAGTTGAGGTGGGCTGAGTTTGATTTTATTCAGGAAATTAATGATAAATGGGTATATAGGTAGCCTAAACCCCACAGTGAGGTGCGGGAAACTAACGGCGATAAACCCCCAAGGTGGATAAGGGGTATAATCATCTAAAGAAGGCACCATAAGGTGGCATCCGGGAGGGATTCGAAATGTCTGAACCGTGATCTGAAGATTGCGAAGGCGAACAGATAAAATATATAGGCTGAACACCTGATGATCAGGAGGTTATTAACTCGCAATGGCCTCTTGGTCCCCAATAGGGTTTGGATGAGCTAAAGTCCCTAGCAACCTTACCACTCATTGAAGTTGTTTTATCGGGATGCCGTGCCCGTTGTGATAGAGAGCTAGGCCCGTCATTGCCCCTTATTTGGTAACATTGACGTCTATGACTTACGCTCATCTACATAAATGAAAAAAAGGAATGATTAGGTCGCTACAAGTAAACCCTACCTAAAAGCTAAGGCTAATGATTTCCTATACAACAGGTCATGCACACCTCGGGTCATCACATGTAAGACCTAGACTCCAGGGGACAGGGGACTCAATAGTGGAACCACAAATCCAAAAAACAAACATAAGACTCAAAATGGTAATCGAAAACCCTAGAGTCTAATGGCAGATTGCCCAAATAAGCCAAACCAGGCAAAAGGCAAATGTACAAGCAAGTGGTTTCAGCTAGCATTCAGACGTTTCCACCACAAGCCAATGAGTCTTATACAAGCAATAGAACAGGAAAATCCAGAAACCACCAATTGAAGAGAGAAAGACTCACCATGAGTAGCTGAAGCAAAAGGTCCTAAAATGTGTGTGGAAGTATTTCTCGGTGAGCAGAGCCCAGACAGCAACTAGAGAGCCGAAATGACACCGATGGCAGTAGGCAACAGTGACCAGTTACAGGAAATGGGAGAGAAAATGGACAAGAAGAGCTTGGGAGTTTTGAGTTTTGAATAGCAAGTGAGAGGGAAAGAAGAGCCCCTTTGGTTTACATGGCACACAATGCCAACATTAGATCTAGGAACCTATCAGTTACCCATGATTTGATGATTTAGCAAGTGCTAGCAGAAAGCTGACAATAGCATGGCGCGCATGCTTACTAGAGGCAGGAGTAATCATGATAAGCCAGTGGCAGAAATTGAAGAGTCATAGAAAAAGTGAGCAGCAGCCTCCCAGATGACCTGCAGGATTGTAAATCGCTAAGAACAAACTAGAACTCCTAACTCACTCTGCATCTAAGAAGTGCCTTGAGTGCCAAACTCTTGCATGGATAACCTTAAAATCTCACATCCAAGAAGTGTTAACCATACACCAAACTCTTGTGTGGGCCATATCCAAGAAGTGCTTCACATACTAAACTCTTATGCAGACAACCTTAAAATCCTATGTCCAAGAAGTGCTAGCCATGCATTAAACTCTTGTGCGGGCCACATCTAAGAAGTGCTTCATGCACTAAACTATTGCATGGACAACATCAAAATCTTACATCCAAGAAGTGCTAGCCATGCACCAAACTCTTGTGTGGGATGCATCCAAGAAGTGCCTTCGGCACCAAACTCTTACACGGATAACTCCAAATCCCATGTCCAAGAAGTGCTAGCCATGCACCAAACTCTTGTGCAGGCCGTGTCTAAGAAGTGCTTTTGGCACTAACTCTTGTGCAGATAGAGGCACATCCATGTGACCTATCTAGGCACTTATTCCCATACCAGCAAAAGTGCTCAAGCACTCTAGTGCTCGACTTCATTGCTAACCAAGATGAGCTAATGCGATCGGTTGGTCATCCAACATGGCACATATCCTTTAAGTTATGATTTATTGATGAAAAACCCATTCATATAAATTCAATTAATAGTATCCGAGGTCAATTGATCTAATAAGCACTTATTTTATCTAACGATTACCAAGTTATGGTTTGTAGGAACTTATTCATGTTGCTATCTGTGACTTACTATGTTGCTAATGTTGCATGCTCAGGAAAAGCAAGAAATAAAATACAAAGTTTCATTACAAAACCTCTCTCAACGAAGTAAATTTACATGAAAGATCAATGATACAAAGCAAAATAAGCTTACAATAAATTAGGGAAAAGTTGAACTCCAGCAAGTCTACAGCCATAATACATAAGAGGAACTACCTTTAAGGGCTAGATCCTGCAAGCAGCCGACTGTGAGATCTATGAGCAAGCCGAGCTACTCCAACCTTTCTTCAACTTCCACTTGAGTTGGTAGATTGTCCAATTACAATATCCCCGGGGTGCTTAAAGTGGGAGAAACAACATTTGGATTGAGCAGAGTGGCTGCACAAATTTTCCCTAACCTTTCTGAGTAAAGAAAGCATCCTTTAACTTCATCAAACTACTGGAGGACCTAGAGATATCTGGCACTACTGTATAAGAAAACAAAATAACACAGCCAAAAGAGCTAGACTGCAACAAACCACAAATCTTGCGAGTAAGCCTGATAGTTCTGGCTCTTTTTTCTTGTCTTATTCTGAAGTTGAAAGCTCCATCCTCAGCCTTGCAACCCCTGGGTGCTTGAAAAAACCAAATGGTTAGCTCACTAGAGGACAAAAGAGCAAAAAGGGAGAAGCTAAACTTGTTAGCACCACAAGGAGGTCATGAAGAAATACCCAGAGTCCTAAAAAAGGAACACCTTATGGGAACCATGTGCAGCAGGCCATACATGCCTCATAATCTCATACAGCAGACTATACACACCTTAGAGCACTTCACTGAAGACCAGAACTCCAGAAATATGGAGGGCTCAGTTAATATACCCATATGGTTATTCTTTGAAGCAAGCAAGGAGGTCTCTCATGCCTTATATAGACTAATTCAACCTTATAGAAAAATCCAAGGGGGATCCAATTGCATTAGATCGAATGGTCTAGAAGAAAGTGAGACTGCTATGCCAACAGTTGTGGAATGTGAACAGTGAGAGGTATGGCCTGGTGTAGATAAAGTCAAAGATCAAAACTTGAAATAACAATATAGTAAGCTATAAATGAAGACTTTGATTGTATGGCAGACTATAGTTAAGGACTTGACACTACAGACTGTGAGCAAAGGTTCTGCCAGTAGATTACAACTCATAGTCCACAAGGCGAATTAAGAGTTGGAGGCAGATGTTATGGGTATTTTTTAGATAGTGTAAAATGGGTCGACCAAATCTCAACAAGAGGCCAAGTCCAGCCAGAAAAAGCATAGATCACATAACATTGGAGGTTATTCAATAAAGGTTGTACAATGAAAACATCGGCTCGTTAGCTGTGAGGCCAAGACATGAAACAAGAGCAAGTTTGAGCTTGTTGAGGACGAACTCCATCTCACCAAGTAAAGCATGTTGCCCCAGTCATTTTTTAGGAAACCTATTTGGACCAGCTTGCTAGACCCACCAACGTAGCCAATAGGTCACCTAACACAAGTTCAGACTGCCCAGTGAGCTGTCTCAAGGATTATGTGTGGAACATCGAGATCTAGTTAGCACCCAAAGGCATATTTTTCCAACTGATAAGTTAGCCCTCAAAACTAACACATTAGCCTCCAAAATCTGATAGTGAAATGCCAAGCATTTATTATCTATTAAGCATTTATTGCCCATGATGATAGAAATAATCATTTTGCTATTTGTCAAATTACATTTGTAATGCTCCTAGCTTCTATAAATAGGGAAGGGATATATCATTGTAGGTAAGTAAGAGCAATTGCATGTAGACACTCTGTTGGAATAATGAGAGAGCACTTTGTAAAGTGAGAGAGCACTGATATTGTAACTCTGCTAAACTTCATAGAGAAACCACTATATAGAGCTAATACAAACCACCGTGAACATAGAGGCTAAACTGACTTTAGCCGAACCATGATAAAAACTTCTCTGTCCATTATTCTTCCTCTTTCTCATTCTTTTTTTTTTGTTATAGTTGGTATCATCATCTTGTAGTTTGGGGCATTGAAGAACTGTTCAAATTGACTAAAATTTAGGTTCACTAAACCAAATTTTACCGTCAACAGAATATGAATTGTAAATAACAAAGCAATACTATTACATACCATCACTAATCTATTGAACACATCGTCTTTGACTGAGTCAGTATGTCTAGCCAAGCCTCATAATCTATAGCATACTTGGTCTTAGCCAAATGACCCATTGTTCTGGAAAAGAGTCCTCCTTCATCTCTTATGAGTTAACTATGATTGTCTATTATAACTATAACTTTTTCTCTATCCAAGCTCTAAACTTGATCAACCCTTAGCTTCTTTACCTTAATCACATCGTCTTTATCTATTGAAAGAAATACAGAATGTTAGTATAATATTAACCTAAAACTAAACTTGCTTATGGGCCAATTTAGCCAAGCTTAGGCCAAGGCCTATAGGATATAATGGGTTTTAAGTCTAGGATCAAGCCTAAACCCAAATAATTTTAAGTCTGTTTATGAATAAAGGCCTAAGCCTATAAGTATGGACAAAACCCAAATTTAAACCTATGAGCCTTCAACAAACTAGCAAAGCAGAATTAACACTCAAATGTATACCATGAAAGATTTCCTACTAGAGGCAATCTAGCCATCCATGTTACAAGAATTTCAATACATATAGAAAGTTGATTTATAGATCCAAGTACACTATGAATTTCAGTGGGTGAAATTTGCCACTTTCAAGGCATCACCACAAGGTTAATATAGACACAAACATGGTCAAAGAGTTTAGAACTATTAATAGAGGCATCCCTCATAAATGTATAGTGGAACAATGGCCATTGTAATACTAACTCTGATACTAGCAAGAAAGCAACCAATGATCATTGTCGGAACACTCTAAGTGGTAGCACCAACTACATAACAATTCAAAGCATCAATTTTTCATATAGGTATAGAAGATTAAATCTTCTAGTCAAGGATCATTGACAGACCACAAAAATGCTCCAATTGCTAGAAGGATTGCATCTAATTAAAAAGTCCTAGTTTTGCCAAAAATGCTCTACCAATAAATAAACCTACAAAGGTACCAGCAAACAAAGACAACATTCTTTTTTAGGATAGTATAAATGAATGTATGCCAAATATTACCTTGTTAACAATATGAATTAATAATGTAAGAAAGTGAAATATAAGAGTTATCTTAGCAATACCATCATCAAATGCAGTGTTTTAAGAATCATTGCATATGCAATTATGCCAGTAGCATTATAAATATCATTGCAAGAACAAAGAAGGCAC
The DNA here is from genome assembly GCA_026873985.1 of Saraca asoca. Lineage (NCBI taxonomy): Eukaryota > Viridiplantae > Streptophyta > Magnoliopsida > Fabales > Fabaceae > Saraca > Saraca asoca. The sequence continues at coordinate 2,334 of JANHAO010020186.1, read as the reverse complement.
ATATGTTCTAGATATGATGTTAAGAGGTAGTAGGAACAAAAGTCAATTGTAGTGAATTCTATAACTTGGTCTTGCAAAAAGTTTATTCTTCTTCAAAGTTTACATACATCAAATGTAATTGTAATTACAAATTCGAGATAAAAGAAAACTTAAAGCTAGCAAAAAAAAAAAAAAAAAGACAAGCCCATAAAAGCCAACCAGCTAGCAGTAGTAGCAACAGAAGACAAACTAGAAACTTAAGCTCTGACTAATCTAGGCTTAGCCATGGAGCCAAAAATGCCTCCATGTTCCCCTCTTGCACCAATCAGCTCAGTTTCCACATCGACAATTCCAAGCCCCAAACCACACCAATTGGTCCTATCACTCATGCATACACTTCTGGATCCTAAAAAATGCCCATTTTTAGTCACCTTTCTACTTTGAACCCCTAAGCCATTGGTTCTTTTGATAGCCAAAGTTAAGGCTTTCATTCTATCTAAATAAAAATTTTTCAATACCTAGAAAGTCAACACAGCTCGAAATTACATTAGATCAGAAAAACATGATGAAGAAAAATTAAAATTTGTAGAAGCAAAAAAGAAAAATAGAAATTATATGAAGATAGAAATATAATGAGGAAGTGATGCAAATGTAGTAACCTTGAATGCACTATGTTAAATGCTATGATTTGGATGATCAAATGAACTTTGATAGAAAATGGAATCTCTGTGTAAAGGAATAATGATTCAGGATCAATTTCTTTGATTTTTAAGCAAAAGTTGCTATAAACACAAATTTTCTTCTTTAACACTACAATGTTTCTATCATAATATAACGTTTAAGTCATGAAACGAATTTCTAAAGTCAAAAAGAACAAAACTAAAAAAAAGAAAGAGTAAACAATTAAGAATACCTTATTTGCTTTGGTCAATGTAAACTATAAGACAATGTGGTAGCTATCTTCTTCTTTGTTATCTCTATCATCATTACTGAAATCTGACTCATCATTACCATCATCATCATCATTATCATCCTTTGATAAGCCAAATGCTTCTATAATATTGGGAAAAAATAATATATGTTAAGAACTTCACTAGTATTAAATGAGACAATAATAATTAAATAAAAAATTGATGAAAACTTGCCATATCTGGCATATATCCAGTCCTCAAGACAAATAGTCCTTAGACTTAGTGAACTCTTTTAGGATTTATCACCTTCTTTGCAATACTGAAGGTTGATTTAGGTGGAATAGTAGATATCGGTATAGCCAATATATCACCGGTCATTAATAATAATATTGGGTACTGCAATGAAGCTTTTTAACAGTACTCAAGAACATCTATATCAATCTTTTAGTCCAAATTCTATTCATTTACATATTGCTTTAATTTAGATTGCTCAGACTGACTAAACCTTGAACTCAAAGTCTTCATAGTCATCTAAATTAAAATTAGTATCACTTCTAGGACATAAATCACCCTTACTACTTGCCCCAACTACTGGTGTGTGGTTATGAAAAAGTTCTTGTTGTACTCTTTAAATAAATTAGAAAGTGTATGAGAAATAATTGTCAAGTAATCTTAATAACCATCATCATATTTTTTTTTGTAATAGTATTCCAAAAGCCTAAAGTTGTACCTTGGATCTAAGACAACAACAAAAGATAAAATAAAACTATAATCAGACCAATATCTGTTAGACTTCAATTTCATCTGTGAAACCATATTAGACATAAGTTGTGAGGTGCTTACATTACTTGTAAAATATAAGCATACACTTTCCATACTCCTTTAAAGTAAATATTAGATGTAAAAGTCTTGCTAGCAGAAAATAAGTTTGTTACATCATAGAATACCTTCAAAAATTGGTGAAGCAATTGCACTTTCTCCCATTTTTCTTCAAAAAGTACAAAATGATTGAAAGTATTATCATGCCTCCCTTAACATTACCAAGCAATTTTGAAATATATCACATGATCTAGCATCAAATATGTACTGTTCCATCTAATTGTTACATCAGTTCTTAACTTTTTGCTAGGATTCAAGTGATAGCTATTCTCTGTAATTTCATAAAACTTCTTTTTCCAAGATATAGAATTTTTCAGATACTTCATACCATTACATACTTTAGAAATGATGTCTTCAATTAAACTTAAACTAGGTTGAACAATTAGATTCAAAATGTGACTACAACATTTGGTTTTAAACAATTTTCCATCACATACAAGATATCTATTATTAACCAATCAAAGCTTAGGACTATTAGCTATCACATTATTGTAACTTGCATTGTCTAATGTGATACTAAATAGTTTGTTATCAATGCCCCATTCACTTAAACACCTAGCAACCT
>JANHAO010020185.1:0-12935 GCA_026873985.1 Saraca asoca | reverse complement strand
TTCATTTTGTGTGTTAATCATCTTAGTTAGTGCAAAAACTTATTGTTTGCTTGCTAGAATTTTTACATTTAGTGTACAAGAATTTTAATCCCTGTGGAGACGATACTCACTCACTCTATACTACTCATTTAATTGCGTACACTTGAGTAATATTGAGTGATAAAACTCACACAACAGGGATGCACTCAAAATGGCTCACGTTAGCATGATCCAAGTTAAAGCTTCAAAGGTTCACACTCTCGTTTCACAATATAAACTATTTAAAATGAATGATAGTGAATCAATTAAGAACATGGTTCAAATATTTACTGCAATTGTTAACAATTTGAATATACTTGGTAGGAAGTTCAAATTTGCTGTTTTGATTCATAATCTCATTCACTCTCTTACTATTAAATGGCAGCCTATGATCACAGCCACTAAAGAATCTATGAAGATAGGTATGCCAATTCTACAAAAGTTGTTTGACAACTTAGAAGAGCATGAGATGGAATTGAAGAAATACTCCAAGAATGAAGATGATAGAAAAAGAAAATATCTAGCCTCAAAAGTTGCTATAACTTTTGAGAAAAAAGAAGATGGTTTGGAGAGTTTGGAGGATCTTAATGAAGATGATGATGTGGCTCTTCTAACAAAGAAGTGTCAAAAACTTATGAAGGCTCATAAGTTTGGTGGTAGAAGGAAAGCTCTTCTCCCCAAAAGGAATAGTAACATAGGAGAGCAAAACAATTCTTTCACTCTAACATGCTTCGAAGACAAAAAGTCAAGGCATATCAAACCAAATTATCCTATTTATTTTTTTGGAAAATGAAAGGAAGAAGAACAAGCAACTGGTCAAAAGGACTCATCTTGCTACTTAGGGAGATGAAGATGATAATTCGGCTTGTGAGGATGAAAAGGGTGAAGAAGCTTTGCTTTACCTTATGGCTATGGAAGATGATGTCATGAAGGTATATGACAATAACTCTATTCAATCTAATGATGATCTTAATAAATTGTATGATGAGTTGTATGATAATTTGCTTAGGGCCAAGACAAAATGCTACTCTTCCTAAAAAAAACCATTGCTTCTTTGGAAGTTAACATTGGGAATTTACAAAAAGAAGATGATGATTTGAAGAAAAAAAATAAAAACCTTAAGCTATCATCAAGTGTGTACTATTGGTGATACTCTTAAAACTAAAATTGATGATTTGGACAACACTTAATAGCAAGAAAACACTTAATGCACTTCTTGGAAGCTAAAGGTATAGTTCTAATAAGGAAGGTCCTCGCAATGTATCAAGTATGCCAAAATCTTTTTATAAAATCTTCTTTGTTAGAAAAATAATAAGAAACCAACCATACATAACATGCCATTATTGTCGATAAAAGGCCATAAAAGGAATACTAATATTCCAGATGTTGGTGAAAAGTTAGTTTAAGTTGCTAAAGCTTCCACTTCTAATGCTACTAACCCTAGTGGACCCAAAACTACTTGGGTACTAGCTTCAAAAGAATTACTTTCATTGTGTAGGTGTGTAGGAAATCTCAGAGTGACATGTAGTTTCTTGATAGTGAGTGCTCTTGACACATAATTGGTAACAAGTCCAAGTTCTACTCGCTTACTCTTATTGATGGTAGACTTGTCACTTTTGGGGATAATTCCAAAGGAAAATTCAAAAGTAAAGGAATAATGGGTAAAAATTCTAAAGGGCTCAAGCATAATATGCTTAGCATTAGTCAATTTTGTAACAAGGGAATAAAGTTACTTTTAACTCCACTTGTTGTATAGTTAAGAATATAAGGATAAGCAAATTAAGCTAGTTGGCAAAAAGGTTTAACAACATTTATATGATTGATATCAATAATGAGTCAATTAATTTCATTATTGATTCAAAGTGTCTAATTAGCTCGAATGATGATTCATGAATTGTGCATAAAAGACTTGCATATGCTAGTATGGATTTAATTGGAAAATTATCTAAAAATGTCCTAGTTGTTGGTTTGCCTAAGATTAAATATATCAAAGATAAGATTTGTGATGCATGTCAAAATGGTAAGCAAGTAAACTCTTCTTTTAAACCTAAAAAGTGTTTCTACATTAAGGCCACTTCAATTATTTCACATGGACTTAGTTGGTCCATCAAGAGTTAGAAGTTGTGGTAGTAATTACTATATACTTGTGGTTGTTAATGGTTATTCAAGATTCATGTGGATGTTGTTTCTTACTTAAAAGAGTGATACTTTTCAAGCTTTTAGAAAGTTTATTAAGTCTATCCAAAATGAGAAAAGATCAACAATAGTAAGTATAAGAAGTGATCATGGCGGAAAGTTTGATAACCATGATTTTACTTGCTATTGCATTAAGAATGGAATATGTCATAACTTCTTTACACCTAGAACCTTTCAACAAAATGAAGTAGTTGAGATGACAAATAGATGCATTGAAAAAATAGCTAGGACCATGCTTAATGATAATATTCTTCTAAAGTCATTTTGTGCAAATACAATCAATATTATGTGTTATGTTATGAATTGTGCCTTGACAAGGCCAATTTTTAAGAAAACCCCCTAATGAACTTTATTTTAGTAGAAAGCCTAATTTGTCACATCTATGTGTTTTTGGTTGTAAATGTTTTATGCATAATAATGGTAAAGACAACTTAGGTAAATTTGATGCCAAATCTTAAGAAGCTTTATTCATTATGTATTCTTCTATGAGTAAAGTTTTTTGAGCATATAACAAAAGAATTTTACAACTAGAAGAGTCCATCCATTTTGTAGTTGATGAGTCTACTCCAAGTTCTCATAAAAATTATGATGATGATAAGTAAGTAGACTCTTGACTTTGTTAAAAAGGGTCAAATGAGCAACAAGAAAGAGTTCAGAAAGTAGAAGACAAGGAGGATAAGGAAGATGATAAAGCTTCTCCCTTGAATAATTTGGATGATGTCCTGCCTTTTGCCTTCAAAAAGCTTGGAAAATGATGGAAAGCCATCTGAAGGAGCAAATGATTGGTGACTCAATGCAAAAAGTAACTCATTATACTTTAAGCATTTACAATTATTTAGCTTTTCTATCTTAACTAAATCCATTGATGAAGCCATAAATGATAAACACTGGATCTTGGCAATGCAAGAAGAATTAAATCAATTTGAAAAAAATTAAGCTTGAATCTTGTACCAAGACGATCATATAATTTTAGGAACTAAATGGATTTTTAGAAACAAACTTGATGAGAATGGCATTATAGTGAGACACAAAACCCGATTGGTTGCTAAAGACTACAACCAAGAAGAAGGCATTTATTTCTATGAAACTTAATACTCTGATGGTAAGATTATAGGTTATAAGAATGTGATTAGCATATGCTCACATTAAGGAATTAGAACTTTATCAAATAGATATTAAAAGTGCTTTCTAAAATAGTTTGATCACGGAAGAGGTTTATATTGAACAACCCCTGATTTTGAATATCACCTCTATCTAAATCATGTTTTTAAGCTTAAAAAAGCTCTTTACAGTCTCAAACAAGAACCTAGAGCTTGGTATAAGTGCCTAAGCAAACTTATTTTGGAAAATGGCTGTTCAAAAGGCAAGGTTGACATCACACTCTTTATAAAGCATAAAGGTAATGACATTTTCTTAGTGCAGATATATGTTGATGACATTATTTTTTATGCTACTAATGAATCCTTGTATAAAGAAGTTAATGAGATTCTACAAGGTGAATTTTAAGATAACGATGATGGACAAGCTCAATTATTTCCTTGGTCTTCAAATTAAGCAATCAAAGGATGAAATTTTCATAAACCAAACCAAATATAAAAAAGAATTGCTAAAAAGATTTAAAATGGAAACTGCTAAGCCTTTTTAGTGCTCCTATGAGGCTATGAGTCCTTCCACAAATTTTGATCTTAATGAAGAAGGTAAAAAATTGATGTCACAATGTATAGATGCATGATAGGTAATTTGTTTTATTTTATTGCAAATAGACCAGATATGATGTTTAGTATGTATATATGTGCAAGAGTTCAATTTAATTCTAAGGAATCACATTTGATTGTTGTTAAAAGCATCCTTAGATACCTTGTAGGTGCACTACCCATAAGTTTGTGGTATCTTAAAGTAAGTTTTAGTTGTTTGGTAGGTTATTCTAACACCAACATCGTTGGAAGTAGAATGGATCAGAAGAACACTAGTGGAGTATGTCATTTTCTTGGCCACTCTCTTATCTTATGGCATAATAAAAGTAAAATAATGTGGGTTTATCCATTACTAAAGTAGAATACATAGTTGTCGGTAGTTGTTGCACTCAATTTTTTTGGATAAGACAACAATTATCAAACTATGATTCAAATTTTGAGAAAAATTTAATAAAGTGTGATAATACCAATGCCATTAACCTCACCAAAAAACCTATTATGCACTCAAGAACCAAACATATAGAGATAAGATATCATAACATAAGAGATCACATTCAAAGGGGAAACATTGCCCTTGAATTTGTTCAAATTGATTTTCAACATGCTGACATTTTCACTAAACCTCTTGATGAAAATTGATTTACTTCTATTAGAAAAGAATTGGCCATTTTAAATCCTTTAGAGATTAAGCTTGCTTGATTTATTTCTCTTTATCTGTTGTGTTTTTTTAAGTGATTTCAATTAATTATTTTAATTTCATTTGAATTTATTTAAATTATTTTCATCATTTAAAACAATTCTAAATTAAGCATCAGAGAGTCCCTCGATTTCTTTTACAAGTGCCAATTTAGTATTAGTTATTTTTTTCCATGCTGTTTAATCATTTTTGGAGGTGTAAGATTGGTGTTTATGGTTTATTTCTAGAGAGGTACTAGAAAAATTGAAGTTTGGTGTTTTTGATAGGTCGTTATTCAAATCAGAATTTCTAGTTCATTATGTGATCCGAATCAATCTCTTTCATATTGATTCAAGTTGCTTAGCTAGGTTCGTAATTTTGATAACGATTTGAATTGTTCAGCCAACTCTAGTCTCACGATTCTGATTGTGATTCAAATCAGTGATGAAGTTCTTTAGTTATTCGTTTATGATTATAATTATGATTCAAATCGCTTAGCCAATTTTAGCCTTGCGATTCTAATTATGAGTAGGATTATAAATACCCTACACATGTTTTTCAACTCATTTTTTCAAATTCTCTTAAACCCTAGCCAACTTCGCTTAACCCAATCAACTTCTCTCTCAAATTTCTTCCAATTTCACTAATTAAACTCTAAATTTTCTTCACCAAAACACTTTCTAACCTATTTACTTTAACTTTCACTTATCAAAACTTTAAATTTATCCTAAATATCAAAAACCCTAAATTTCCCAAATCACTTTCTTTCTCTTCATTCCACCAAATCCAATCAAAATAAATGATGATTTTGCCATCGGTTCCAAGAACAGAAATGTTGCTGATGACAAGTGAGCATACAAAATTTGTGGGACAAGTTTTTCCCAAATAAATAATCTTATGAGAGGTATGCCAAATATAAAGAAAAACCCATTTCTCCTTTAAAATGTTAGGGTGTAAAACTTTTGAAAGAGAGTTATCTAGAATTATTCAATCTACTTAGAAAATATAAACTGCTAAAGTTTGTGACTTATAGTACAAAGGGTTACCTTAGGCTTGTTCGAATGTTTTACATAAACCTAGGTGTAGCCAATGGTAGACTATCTATTTCTATGATGAGGAAAATAATCAACTTGGATGTAGAGACCATGTGTAAGTTAATTGATATGGAATAAGGGTCCAACTTCATTACTAGCAAAGATGTGGTTGATTATTTTAAGGAAGAGGCTATCAAATTACTTTTTCCAAACACCACTCTAGTCTTTGTTACTAGAAAATTGATGATTATCATATCGTTTATGGAAGATTGTCTCCTCTATTACATTATTGTAAAGACCATTCTTCCACAATATATGAACACCACCAATATTGTTGAGGATGAGTAGTTCTTAATGTGGCCTTTGAAAATCGAGCTAGAAATTAACATCCTATATCTTATGTCAACATACATGCACACTTTCTTCACAAAGACCAACCAAAGCTTCTTGTCCTATAAGATGATTCTTACCGGATTATTCTCCCATTTTAGAGTGCCTTTGTCTTTGGAGAAAAAAGTGATGTTGATAGCTCTACTTCACTAAATGAAAGGACTTTTCATCAAATGCAATTCAAGCTCATCAATAGGATATGGGTCAGATAAGATATTTTTACTTCAGGGAGATCTTTTTGCCTCTGGTTCTAGCTTTAGTTTTGGTTTGGAAGACTTCTAAAATGAGACCATGAATGTGCTAAGGCAGATGTAATTGCAGCAAAGTTAGTTTTTTAAAAGCATGGAGCAAATAATTTAAGCAAATCACAAGCACATGAATGAATATGAATGCTAAGATCCATGACCTTCACGGATAGTTGAATAGCATGAAGAGACAACTTAATGAGATTCAACATGTGGTTTCTCTTGATATTTAGTTTATTACTTGTTCTCTATCCCTTTTTCCCCTATTAACACCTTTTTTTTTACTTATGTAAGATATTTTTACTTTGATTACATTTATGAATTTTTTGGATGTTTTGTAGGTATTTTGGTCAATTTGAATATAATTTTTTCTTTTTGGTAAATTCTTTAGTCTTTTAAATTTTTGTTATATGCCAAAAGGGGAATATTTATGTATTTTAGGGATTTGTGTGCTAAAATTGTTATGCACACCTTTAGGGAGAAAGTTGTTATTTTGAAGGAAAGCTTTGATCTTTTTTATGTATAACAGTGTTATTAGTTATTGTTTATTGATTGATTCCTCCCCAAAATTGGTTGAGCTTATTTGATTTACATAATGGATCAATCTTAGATGCCCTTCGATTTCTTATTAAAGACTTAATTAAGGCCTTATTTAGTTGAAATTGTAAAGGTATAGGCTTATTAAAATTTAGTTCAAATTTTGGAATAACATTTGTTAGGTTCGCCTTATGGTTTTGACTAAAAAAATTTTTGAAAATTTTCATCAAAAACATTAATATATATTCTTAAATGATTTATCCATTTCTTTAAGCTTGGAAATATGTTTTTGGATTGAATTATAAGGTTTGAAATGGTTTTGAAATAAATTTTCCAATTTTGCTTTTCAATGTCTAGGCCTGCTATTCAAATCGAGATTTTACATCACATTTGTGATCATAATCGAGAGAACAAGGCAAGTGAAGTATGCATGGTGATGTGAATCAGAAATTTAAACTAGCTTTTGCGATTCTGATTGCAAACTTCTCAAGGATGGTCGAATGGTTGCAATCATTGGCGATTTGAATCATATTTAATACTATTTTTCTACAATTCAAATTGAAGCATTTAAAACTAGATTTCATGATTCTGATCATGATTCTAATTGAAAATTCAAAATTTGAATTGGTGATCATAATCATGATTCTAATTGTAGGGGTTAATTTTTCAAATAATGATCATTTTACTATGTACCATGTTCACTTGATATAAATACCCATTTTACATTTTTTCTCAATGTGAAACCATAACTTCTAGGAGGCAAATACTACCCAAGTCATCTATGCTTCAACTCTTTACTTTATATCTTCAATTTGAGATAGATTTGAGTGAATCTATTTCTCTAGTGCTTCAATTTGTAATTTGAATTATTGAGTTCTTGAAATTTGTTTCATTTCACTTCAAATACTACTAAGGTTTCTAAGGTTAGCCATAGCTAGGGCAGGAGAATGTTGAGCTTTTTGAGGTTCTTAAAGGATTTTCAATTGTGGTTAAGCAATCGTTATAAAGGCTTCTCTATGTGCCTATCTAAACCTGGAAGGATTGATATTTTAGTGGATTCAAGCTTGGTTGTGAACTTGAAAGTGGATGTACGCCTTAGAGATGATTTTTCAAGGGGGAACTACTATATATTTGTGTTTGAATCTTTCTATCTCTACTCTTTTATATTATGCACTTTATTTTGTTATGATTCATTGTTGTTTTTGATAAAGTTAGATAATTGATCTTGTAAATGTTGTTTCTCTGAAATTGTTATGTGAGTTACTTATTTTTTGTTTTCAAGTAATTTTGCTAGTTTTATAAAAACTAAAAAGAGGATTTTAGAAAAATATTTTCAAATTTGTAAAATTTTAAAACCAATTCACCCTTTTTTTGTCAAATCTATGGCTACAGAAAGAACATGGAACTTTAAATCATTCAGATGCACTAGTTGCTAGAGATGCACGTGAGAGAAATCAATACAAAAATTATAATGATCATAGAAAGTCCAGAGGAAGACCATAGTGTAGAAATAGAAAAGACATGAAGTATTTTCATCGTGGAAGAATATGCCATATTAAGAATTGTTGATAATTGAAAAGAGATAAATCAAAGGAAAGAGGTGAAGACAAAAAAGAAAATAAAGATATCACTATAGTTGCATTTGATAAAAAGGTTATGATTGCTCATTATTATGAGTATTTGAATCTCAAATGTAAAGACTCTGCTTGAGTTGTTGATTCAAGAGCTTCATACAATATTATTCCTTATAAAGATTTCTTTATATCTTATTTTACTTGCAAGAATGGTATAATTAGATTGGGAAATCAAGGTTCATGTAAGATCATTGTTGTTGAAAATATCATCCTAGAAACTAATATCATATATAAATTGTTATTGAAGAATGTTAACCATGTTATTGATATCCACCTCTGTTTGCTCTTTCTAGAGTACTTGATGATATAGGTTTTGAAAGCTACCATAGTAAAGGTAAATAGAAACTTATAAAGGGGTATCTAGTTGTGGCAAAAACTAAAAAGATTAGTTCTTTTTACCTAACAACAATAAAACTGTATAAAAAAGAGGTGAATGTTGTTGAAAACTCTTTTGTGTTAAGGCATAAACACTTGGGTCACGTGAGTGAGAAAGAACTTGATATGTTGGTAAAGTAAAACTCCCTTCCCATGAAAGGATGTCTCTATAGAATTGTACTCATTGTTGAGCTGGTAAACAATATAAAGCTTCATTTCTTAAATCTTCTTCACATAGGAAATCAAATATTCTTAATTTGATTCATACTAATGTGTGTTCTATAGATTCAAGAACTCTTGGTGGTGATGTATATTTTGTAACATTTATTAATGACTACTTTAAGAAAGTTTGGGCCAATACTCTAAAAATGAAAGACCATGTGCTCAATTTTTTTTTTTACTAAATTTCACGTGTATGTTAAAAAAGAAACAAAAATGAAAATGAAATATGTCCGAGTAGATAATGGTGGTGAGTACAGAGGTTCATTTGAGAAATATTGCTAAGATCATGGCATCAAGCTTGAGAAGACTGTTTCAAAGACACCTTAATAAAATAGGGTTGCAGAAAAAATGAACTAGACAATTAATGAAGGAATTAGATGTATGATCTATCATGTTAAGTTGTCTAAAGCCTATTGGGGTGAAACAATGAGAACTGCAATGGATTTGATTAACCTTTCTCCTTTGTCTTCTCTTGATTATGATGTTCTAAAGAAAGTGTGGATTGGGAAGGAAGTCTTATACAACTATTTAAGAGTTTTTGATTATAGATAATTTGTGCTTCCAAAAGATGAAAGACTTAAGCTTGACAGCAAGACTAAGTAGTGTGTTTTCTTCCATTTTTGTCATAATGAATTTGATTACAAATTGTGAGATCCATTTGATAAGAAAATCATCAGAAGTTGAGATTTAGTATTCTTTGAAAACCAAACTATTGAAGATCTTTATAACATTAAGAAGCCAAAGCCAATAGACATTGGTTATATGGATTTAAGTACTGAACCTCCTACCATGCTTACTAATGATCACGGGGGAGATGCAAAGGTTGATAATACTACACCTCAGCATAAGGTGCCTATCGATTGAATTTTATCTAAACAACCGCTTGAGCCTTAGTTGAGAAGATCTACTAGTGAACATTATTCTTCCTGAAGATATTTGCCTGATTAATATGTGATCCTCATTAATGGGGAAGAGCTTGAGAGTTATGAAAAAGTTATGTTTGATGAAGACAAAGAAAAATGGTTATAAGCTATGTAAGATAAATTGAATTCTTTGCATGAGAACAAGACATATGAACTAGTAAAGTTGCCTAAGGGTAAGAGAGCACTCAAGAACAAATGGGTGTTCAAGATAAAGTTAGATGAGAGTATCTCACAACCACAATAGAAGGTAAAGTTAGTTGTGAAAGGCTTCAGTTAGAAAAAGAAGATTGACTTTAAAGAAATACTCTCACTAGTAGTTAAAATGTCCTTTATCAGAGTTATGATTAGGTTAGCAATTAATCTGAATTTAGAGGTTAAGCAACTTGATACAAAGACTGCATTCCTTCATGGTGACTTAGAGGAAGAAATTTATATGGAACAATATGAGGGTTTCAGAGTCAAAGATAGAAGGCATCTATTATGTAAGTTGAAAAATAGTTTGTATGGAGTCAAGCAAGCACCGAGGTAGTGGTAAAAGAAATTCAATTTATTTATGATAGATCATGATTATGCTAAAACTAGTTATGATCATTGTATGTTTATGAAGAAAGCCTCTAATGATGATTTTATTATTCTCCTAGTATATGCGAATAACATGTTGATTGATGGTCATGATATCAATAACATTAATAAACTGAAAAGAGATTTGAGCAAGTTTTTTGCTATGAAGGACTTGGGACAAGCAAAATAAATCCTTGGCATGAGAATTTATCGTGACAAGAAGAATAGTAAACTCTAGTTATCTCAAGAAAGATATATTGAGAAGGTATTGGACATGTTTAACATGAGCAAGTCTAAACCTGTTAGCACTCTACTTATAGGCCACTTTAAGCTAAGTTCACAGTAGTTTCCTTCAAGTGAGATAGAAAAAGAAGATATGAGTATGGTTCTTCATGCATTTATAGTTGGCAATTGGATATATGCCATAGTGTGCACAAGGCTAGATATTGCTCATGCAGTTGGTTTTGTGAGTAGATTTTTCTTTAATTTTGATAAAGAATGTTAGCAAGTAGTCAAGTGGATAATCCAATACCTTAAAGGTATATGTCAAGTTTGTTTATGTTGTGGTGATTATTACACGGATGCAAACATGGCTGGTGATATCAATTCTATGAAGTCTACTTCTGGATACATGATGACTTTTTTAGGGAAGCAATGTCCTGGCAATCAAAGTTACAAAACGATTTTGCATTATCTCCCATAGAAACTTAATACATTATTATTACTAAAGCATCTAAAGAACTCTTGTCAATGTAGAAACTCCTACAAGAGTTAGGCTTGAAGCAAAAGAAGTATGTATTGCACTGTGATAGTTAAAGTGTAATTCATCTTAACAAGAATTTGAATTTTCATTCAAGGTCGAAGCACATTAAGGTACAATATCATTGGATATGGGAAATGCTAGACATGAAGCAGATGACACTTGAGAAAATCCATGCTAACAATAATGTTTTAGATATGATAACAAAGGCCTTACCTATGGAGAAGCTAATTACTTGTAAAGAAAAAGCGAACTTAGCAATGTGCCCTCCTTAATTGAAAGGGGGAGATTTATTGGTGAGTTCTTCCTAGTCAGCCTACAAAGTGCTTTATATTGGTATTTGATATAAATGATGAACATATATAATAAAAAAGAAAAAAAAAGGTTTTACTAAAATAACGATTCTCAATCTCTTTGAAACATAAATTATAAAGCTTTCTATATATAAAGGGGGTGTACTTTTTCATGCAAAAAAGGTTGAAGAATTGAGGAGAAGCCGTGAGATACTATGATCTCCGAAGTGTGACAGTGCTAGGAAGATTGAAGAAGAAAGTTGTAGAATTTTTATCCATCCTGTTAAAAGATTGGTCACCAAATTTATTTAGATTTGCATGAAATTTGAGTATGTTATTTTTAATATTTTAGGCAGTATAGTGCAAATGTTATTTTAAATTTTTCTTCTTCTCTAATGATTGATTTTTTCATTGGTTAGAATTATTATGTTGAGATTTCACCTATTTTGATGAAGAGTTTTATTCAATTTATTTCCTAAAATTTCTAGGAAAGATGTTATTGTACATATTAATTATTTATTACTAAAATATTTTATTAGACTAAGTCTCTTGATTTTTATTCTCACGTTAAGAGCTTTCTAAGTTAAAAATTATTGATTTTCTAATTTATTTTTTTATAATTAATTCTGTATTGTATTTATTTAATTTTATTGAATAAAAAAAATTGATCTGAATAATTTCATATTTTGCATTGTGATATATTTTAATTTTTTCCAACCAATCTTGTATTATGTGTATTAACATAGTTTTGTCGTTTTCACCTTTTATTTTTATAATTTCACCCTCACATCTTCTACAAAAATTTGGATCCAAGTTATCTTGCTATGAATCCCATATTTCCTTCATGAGAAGATGTGACATTCTCATATGCGTGGTTGGAGTGAACTGTATCAAGACTTATTCAAGTTAATACACTTGATACTCATGTTCAGCCCAAAAATTTTACTAAAATTAAAACAAACCATTTCATGTGGACATAAAATTTCCTTTATTTTATCCATTTAAAAAAAACAAATTATGCTTTATTTGGTTCATTCTAGCCAAAAGCAAAATTAGGTACTTGATGGTATAAAATGTCATAAAAGTTTGTGGGTCCCATCATCCTCCTTCACGTCGAATCGGTGGTGCAATAGTGGTCGGCGTAATCCACCCAACTCTTGGAACTCAGAAGTCCACAGACTTTAACATAAAATATTATTAAAAAAAAAAAGGGGGAGACAAGTAACCTCTTTAAGAAAAATTGTTGGGAAACTTATTCCACGTTTTCCGTTTATTCTTCTTCTTCTCGAGCACAATGCGGTCGCTGGAGACGTAACTCAAAGATCATCTTCCGTGATCAGTAGACGAATCACAGGAAGTAAGTTGATTCAGTTCTAA
>JANHAO010020184.1:0-12993 GCA_026873985.1 Saraca asoca | reverse complement strand
AGAAGTTTACATCATTGACAATCACACTCACAATCCCATAACCCCTTATGGAATTGATTGAATGAAATAACTTCTCACCATGGACCTCATCTTACGTATGCAATACACGATGAATGTAATATAAGATGAATATTCAACCTTTATATCTAATCCACAGAATGTAAAGTTCTGGATGCAATAGGGCTCAATCAAATTGGCCTAGAGCACCTACCCAAACTAACAAATATCGTGGCTTGATTGGTGGCGATCAAGTAAACAAGCTAGGTGGTGGATGACTTTAGAAGACAAAGGGCCCATGGTCCAGTAGGAACTCTTTTGTGCAATATTTATCAATAGGAAAAAGTAGATAGTTGCATAGAAAGGCACTATAATCTACATTTTTGTACCATAGACTATCTATGGTATCAAAAGATAGGTCATTTCCCTCAGCAGCCTTGATTAGTTCCAACTCCTCTCATGCTTCCACCTTGATTTTTTTGGCAGAAAGGGAAGGGCCTCAAAAGAACTACCCTTTTTGCCTTTGCTCAAATCTTCAGAGGAAGCATTTCACTTCGTTGTTGATAGTGTCTTACTCCATCTAAAGGTAACCTCAAGTCAATTGGAGGAAGAAAAGCTACTGGTAACATCCATAAGTGGTGTTGGCTTAAGCTTAGTGATTGAGGGCACTATAGGCTTTTTTTTAGCTAGGGCTGAAGATGAATCTTAGCCATAAGCTCAAAGTCCATCTTTGCACAATGTATTTCTATGGCTTTGTCATTTAACTAGTAATCTGAAAACATAAAAAATAGAGATTAATTAGGCAGAGGCCAAAGAACAAAGTTAAAGTACAAGAAAAGCATGTATGAGTATAGATTAAGCATAAAAAAGTTCAAGCATTAGTAACCAAATGATAGGATCTTGGTCTTTGACTGAGAGATCTTGAAAAGAATATTCCTGAAATGGCTTAATAGACTTAGTCCATTTTACTGGATAGAGTGGTTCACCATCTTAAGGGAAAAATGAGTGAAACCCTTCTATCATTCGAATCTTGAAGAAAAAATGCTTCCAAGTGTGAATGTTGGTAAACATGTTTTCCATAAAGATTTGGTCAAGGTGTTGAAGGAAGTGCACCCAACCTCTAACTTTTTGCTGAGAATATGTAAAGGAAAAAAAAGGAAAGATTCTATAGTAGGGGTAAGTCAGATTCAAAGACTCAAAACTTCAAAGTAGAATAGGAAAGCCCAAGCGTTCCAAATCAGTTATGAGGGGCAAACATTTATGGCTTGTAGAACACTCTTTTGGAGTGCGAAAAATGGGGCAAACATGAAGACAATCGACTACATCCCTATAAAACATCCAGAAGGATTAAGTGTCATAACTACATGCTTATTTATCCTCTAAGACTAGTTCAAAAGTGATCCCTTTAATGGACTTACTATGGATATGGACTTTTTCTAGCTCTCAAATCACGTTAGGGTCTTGCCATTTGGCAGAAGCAGCTATGTGTTTGACATGGGGATGAACGTCCCTTAGGTTATCTGTGCAATGTTAATTAACTAGACTTGTTCATTCCCATGCTCGTCACAAGACCGGTCAACCATGATTGTGCGAAGAGTGAGAGCAAAATGGTAGATGATGCTTTTAAGCATATAATCCTCAAGCTCGGGTGAGAAGTTGGAATTTGATGATAGGTCACTAGGGTCACCCAGTCTACCAGATATGAAAGGGAGGAGCACAAAGATGTAGATCACCTTCAAAGAAAATAAATATGATCAAAACAAGCAAGGCAAAAGTAGGGAAGGAAATTCAGACAAAGATGGTCAAATAGAGATCTGAGGTCATAGCAAAGAGTTAAAAGATGGAGAAGTGGTAGGCATTGGTCTCTCCAATATGACCTAAAAGAAGATGGAAAGACTTGAGATGTAGCCACTAGTAAAAAGCCACTGTAACTGGTGCATTGCATGAAAAAAGAAGAAGAGAAAACACAAAAACTAAGTACCATAGAAGTCAAGATGAGAGTTACCTATAAAGAGTGGCGGAATCAATGCCAGAATTTGAATAACTAATGCTAAAGGATGAAGTTAAGGATAGCAATGGTTAGGGTTAGCAGAAGTGCCTTATAGAGGATTGGAAGGGTTTTTATAGAAGGATATGGTTTGGCCACGAGTGTGAGCAATACAAGTCTCGTGATTCCTTAAGACGACAAACCATCATTACTGATAGTAAAGGTGACATCAAGGTAAAGAAAGCCAATGGTCGCTAGGTAAGCTTATCGTACTTCTCACCAAGAAAGAAGGGGCAAATGACATAGCTTTAAATAGCCTGTAGTCTCTAAACTATCAACCTAATCCGATTAACCACCCTAGTTGGAATTGATTGACACATGATGTGGCCTAGACTAACTGACAAATCACATTTGGCTGATTGGTCCAGTCCTAGAACTTGACTAATGAGGAGCTTTATGAGCCAACTGCTTAGCTGACACATGACAAAATGTGTGATCAAGCAGCAACCACTTCGTGAGATTCCCGCTAGTGCTACCAATGTGCTAGAAACATGTAGCAGCACTCCATTCATCCAAGAGCACATTGGTTGTCATGTTTTGTATCTATAAATACTGAGAGTTATTCCTTCTTCAAGGTTATCTTGACTACTCTATTCAAATTCTGCTAAAATACTGACTTGATCACTGGAGCATATTCGGTGAACCACTTCCATTGTGTGTAGTTGACCTTGCTATACTTGCAAATTATTCCTCAGTTCCACTTGGCTTCACTAATCAACCTTGTCAGTCGAAGAGTTTCAACACATGTCAATTATTAATGGAATTTAATCAAAAAATGACATAGAATTTCTAATTAGAATTGAAAACAAAATATAAGAACTCAATTTAAAAAAATTTTAAACTATAAACACCAAGTAAAAAATAAAATTAAACTATAAACAACAATAGCAATTTAATCTAAAAGTAATTTCAATAAATTGTAGCATTAACAATTTAGTATAGTTTGGAAAGCTTGTGATTGATATCTAGACTTAAATAAATGAAATTTAACTAGTTAAGATTTAACTAAATTAAAATAATATGTAATAAATATTTTTAACATTTTCTTTTCTTTTGACATGCGTATACATAGTTCACTAACTTTGATTTTTTTAAAAACTTATAACATCTATGAATTATTCGTATAATTTTTTTTTTGAAAAAATTACAATTTTGTATAAATTTCTAAAAATTTTCTAAATTTTATTTTTTTATGCAAATCAACATTTTTCAAAAAAAAAATGTTAAAACAATGAAAACTTCTAACAAAAGTTGCTATGAAATGTATCAATACCATACATCTATTCTTCCAAATACATATAAATAATGTGACATATTTTGTCCCAGAGCGGCTCTCTTTGTGATAAAGAGTGACCAAAAGTTGGGATAAAATTAGTAACGAATATGTGGAGTGGTTTAGGCATTTAATAGTAATAACAAGGATAAAATTGGAAAAAGAAAATTAATATAGTTTTTTTTTTTTGAAGCAACAAACAAAAAGAAATAATTTTTTTCTTAAAATGACATGTAAAAAAGAATGTAAGAAATGGATATAAGTTCAATTCAAATTTTAAGCCAATAAAAACATAGAATAAATGAGCTACGTGACAGAATGTGAGGGGTGAATAAGTTTGTGATGATAAAATTAGATACATAATGTCAGTATTTATTATATATATATATATATATATATATTTGTTATCTATCTAAAAACTGACTTCATTTTGTACTGTACATCATAAGTATGATATGAATAACTTGTTGTGTATTGAATAATTATAATATAATTCTTGTGCTTAAAACTTCAATTTTTCAAACCTCGAATAGTACCCTTGTCTGAATCATTGGATGTTTACCAGAAATGATCAAAAATTTTCCTTCCAACCTTACCCGACCGATCGAACTTGAAAATAATTGGTTAAGGTCCGTTTGGATTTCTTTGATAGTTTGCAACCAGTTAAATTCAGGACTAAAAGTTAGGTTCATATTATGCTTTACATAGTATTGTAAAATTATGATAACTCTCGAATAATTATTTAAGATATTTTTTTACAACAACACATATGTTACAATTAGAGTTAAATTGTCATGTGTAACATAAAATCATGATAACTCTCTCCAACTAGGGTCACTACATATGATTCAGCAAGAACAAATGACTGTACATTACTACAGAAAATCATATGTAATGAATTTTTTCTACCATGATTTTCAATTACGGTGAATAACTGCAACGTTGTTGTGTTAGACTCAATAATTATAATTTTTAGTAAATTTACTCACAATGCTCATATATATTATTTTTATATTTTCTAACAATTTTGTTAATCTCTATGGTAACTGCAGTTTAGAACTATGTTTACTATTTTTGTGGCAACACCTTCAAACACGAGGCATGGATAAAGCATCCCTTTGTGTGCTACATTCTGCATTCAAACAACAAAATAATTTCAAAGCCATCAGAGAGCATTACAATGGAACCTTGAATCCGCATTTAAGATGAAGGATTTTGATTAGAAATTTAAAATAATAATAATAATAATAATAATATTAATAATAATAACTGGTTTTAAAACAGAGTAAACGATGATAAGCCAGATATTACACTTATGCATTAATTTAGAAAAACGTTATTCATCTATTCATTTTAACTTCAAAAAATTATCAAAATGTTCAATGACATGATCACTAAACTTGAAATACTTTTTCATAAACCATTCTTACAAAATAATTTGGATTGATACATAATTAAGAGCCAACAGTTTATCATATGCTAAAAAAATATTTTAAAAAGTTAAACTAATCGCCAACTAAACTAGACACAAAAAATTTTATAGTAAGACAGCTTTGAAATTTTACTTCATAGAAGACTATCCACCAGTGTGGATAGAAGCACATAAGAGTGAAATAGCTTTAGTAGTCTTCTATCAAGATAAATAAATAAATAAATAACAGTAGAGACCGGAATTATGTATTAAATATCAACATATATATGAGTAGTTATCATGCCCTAATTCTCAATATATGATCGACATAGAAAGTCACCTAAGTGTAACTCCCTATAAGCTTGAAACATGTAGTAAAACCCTTAATGCTACACATCTCCTATGTGGATAAAGACTAGACAAATGAAATATGCTGGATAAGATAGTGAATTAAAAGCCACACTGACACATCTATCAAAATACTTTATCATATTTCTAGCAAAAATTTGATAGAGTTTCCCCTCTTTTCCAAACCCTAGGCACTAAGCCAATACAAGCCCAGATACCACAATATACGCAATTTACTAGGTGATAATCAAATATACATGGAATGATTCGACCTAACCAACTGCCAAAATATTATCATCAATATGTCTTCATGCTCCACAAAAGTAGCCTACCCAATCAAGTAGTAGGCTCGGGTCCAAATGGGTATGGATGAATAGCGGGAGTGACTTTGGGCTCTAAAAACATACAAAAATGGAGTAAGTGTCCTAGAAACCTAGTGAATAAATAATTCTCAAGGAAACAATGATTAGTTATAAATTACATTCAAATACAGTGCAGTATAACATATATATATCATTTTGTAAAACATTTTCCAAATTGAAAGTTGCAATTTACTGAGGAAGTCAAATTCAATAAATATATACATATATATATCAAACATCAAGTTGACATGAGGTACAAGGATTAAATCTAATGAGAATATATTCCCACAATTTATTGCTTTCTTAAACAAGTAAATAGGAAGCAAAACATATCATTTTAGAGAATACTCATCATAATGTAAAATGAAAGAGAATAGTAGAATTTTTTTTATTCTCAAGTATAAGGAAAATTCAAAGTTTCTATATATAGTTGGAATCCAATAACTAATTCCTAAAGGTAACTTTGCCTAATAGAAATCAGTCACTGTCATTTACCTTATTTTTCTAACAGATATTTCCCTTTACTTCTCCACCAAATTCAATTCTAATCACAATTGTACTTGAAGGTTTCCCAAAGGAACTTTCATAAGATTTAGGTTTCAATTTTTCAAGGAAGCTCAATACCAAAATATTTCATACAACAATATGCATTAAAAAAAAGTAAAGAACCACTTCCAACCAATTCATATATTGAATCATTTGACAATGAAATCATTCGTTTCATGTAACACCTTTGTTTAATAATTTCAACAATCCACTATGGCAAAATAGCAAGATTTCCAACATCAACATAGAAAATAATACTTAAAAGGAGTGTGTGTGTGTGTGTGTGTGTAATATAGTGTTATTTCTTACAACATATGATTTTCCTTTCAAATAAAAGTAACCAATAAAGATTCAATTTATTTAAAATCATAGTTTTCTATGATGTCCAAATTCACAATAGTAAACAAAATAAGCATTTGTGTAAAATTTCACAAGAGAGGAGTAAATTATCCACTCACCTTATAAAAGATTGCGATAGTATCTAGCCACCGAAACAAGCCAAAAGCTCACTAGCCCTCTTCTTTCAGCTATTCCTCAAAATCTCCTATAGTTTACACAAATCCAATATCCTATAATTAGTTCCTATCACTAACAATTATAACTTATGAAAAATTTTAATTTAATTTCATCTCCCTAAAGTTTAATTTATAGCTATAAACAAGGTTTTAAAGGATTCATACTAATTTAGAAATAAAATGAAGATGGCTTAAGGCACTTCTTAGGTTAAAGGCTGAGGCATTAGGGGTAAAAGCGATAGCATAGCATGTCACACCCTAATTTATCAAACATGACTAGCATAGAAAGTCATCATTAGAAAACCTCTTACAAGCCTAATAATGCAATGCAAAATCTTTCCTAATTTGACTCAATGCATCAAAGACCAAAATTTAATCGATGCATACAAACAAATACTTCATTAATTATTTGCCAAAAATCTGATAGAGTTTTCTCTGTTTTTTGGACTTCGATCGTATAGCAAAATCAAGTTCACAGCAACCCAAACAACATAAAACTATACCTACTGGGCTTCCTTCAAACAAAACGCATATGTATTACCACTATACCAACTACTAATGTTACACCATTCATATACCTTTAATCTTCGCAAGACGTGATCTATTTGATCAATGAGCAAATCTGGAACCAGGATGGTATGGAGGGACTATAGGAGTTTCTTCTGACTTTGAAAAATATGGAGAAGAAAAGAGTGAGTTTCGTAGAAATTCAATGAGCAGATAATCCCATAAAAATCAAAATTTTCTTTTACTTCATAAAAACAAAATAGGTACAATGTATAATGCTATAAAAATAATTATTGTAGTGTAAACAAAAAGAAGTTCAATATAGTTTTACTTTTCTAAAATTTTCTAGTTCTCAAATAGCAAAATATTTCATAACAACTATTTTTTCCAAATACTATTAGGATCCAATGAGTAATTCCTACAAGAAACCAACCTAACAGAGATCTTCATAATCCATCCAAACACACTAATTAGATATTCAGATATTAGATATTCCCCCCCTTATGTCTCTAGCAGAAATTCTAATCACTAGTGCACTTAAGGATTTCTAGGGAATTACCAATGGATCCAAAATTTTAAATAATCAAACATTTGGAAAACTATAATGCTATTAAGCCAATTCACAAATATGAGTCAGTTTATTCATGTCAAAATATCAAATATCGGAACATATCATCAAATATTCTTAGTAGCATAAACTTCATGTTTATTCAATAAATAACAATATAAAATCATTTATTCTAAAATGTATAATTTTATCATGGTGATTCATTTCCATATATACAACATATAATCATTCAGACATAACATTTATCTTGGCTTCCAAAATAGCCAATATAGATAATTCCTCAAATCTTTTTCATTCTTTGGATGCTAAACATGATTAAATTGTTAAAATTAGTATCTGATTGTCATGAAAAACTTTCTGGTTACTAGAAGACATTCTAAGCTGAATTACCTTACTTAAGCCTTAAGTGATGTTTACTAAAAACTCTTGAACTAAATATCAGTCTGATTAAATTAAGGTGACATAGGTAGGTAGGTTGGGTAACCTTTAGTGGACTGCTGAGTCGCAAAAAAATAGAAAAAGTACAAGTTGTCTTCAAATAGCCTATAGTTGTCTCGGATGGCTCATCCACACTACTCGGCCCATACAAGATAACACAGCAATGCTTCAGCTTGCATAGTGCAATATGGCAGTAGCTTGGCTTGCTCAAGACAGCACATCAACAGTTCCACCAAAAACCATACTGTTACTATAACTTAAAACCACCACATATAGCAAGATCCGCATTTCTAACAATGAAGAATTTATCACGACCACCACACCTTAGCAACCTTTGCTTAACATCAATCCTGACAAGTTCATGAATATCTTTGAAATTTCTTAATGAGCTGGTTTGCACAGGAAGAATGTCTCTAAATGGCCAAGTTTTGCTACGGCTGAGCTCAAGCAGATTGCTCAACCCATACAGGCAATATAACTATAGAATCTCTTTCTCTCTCGACTTCACAATGAATTAGTCCTCCCTCTGAAAATGGCTTTGGAGGATAGCGGACTCGTACAGCTTGGCTAAGCAAGAGGATGTTGGCAGCTGATGGGGTTGATTGGGCGTGAGCTACGATGCTAAGGAGCTTTAGCTGCTAAAGCAGCACAACTCACACGTTAGAGGAGTAACCAACAGCATTCTAGTGGGACACCAGGTTTCTGGCTGATGATGGTGCAGAATTGGGTTAGAGCTCTCACTGGGAAGCAAACTCGAAATTGGGGATGAACAGTGAGGATCGTTTGGTGCTGAACAACAGCAGTTCAAAAGTGGGAGATTGCATTGATAGCTAGGGAGAAGAGTACAGCAGGAGCTTTCCAATGATCGGAGAAGGATGAGGGAGAAGGAGCTGAAGCAGAGCTCGGCTGATGCTTGCTTTCGACCAAGACAAATCTTAAACTGGGGAGCCAAGGAGAGAAAGAGGAAGCCGGACCAATAAGGAAGAGAAGGAGTTGATCGGCAGGAGGGAACGACTGGAGAGACGAGGAACAAGAACGAAGGCAGAGAGGGAGAGCTTTGGGGAATTTTTCTGAAAAAAGAAGGCAGAGCACGGAGAAAGATGTCAGTGCTTGGTTCAATAACAAAAAAAAAGGGGACAAATTATGTTTTGGCCCTATCGACACTTCTACATCTCCATTTAAGCCCTCCAGAAAAAGGGAAAATTTTGATACAACCACAACAAAACTCTTAAAATTTTAACTTTAGCCCTTCGGGTTAACTCTTTATTTATTTATTTATTTTTTTTCCAAGGTATTACATAGCATCTAAGGGAGACACCTGTTGTGAGCGAAGTCGAATTGCGGAGTTGTCACTGGCTATGGCTATTCCCGTATCCACCATTGAAGAAAAACGAGGATGAGAGCTGATGGTAAAGATCAGCTGGACAGGACAGCTTCCCTCTCTTCGGCACGGCAGCACCCCACTCTGCAGGGGTAATCCGAGCAGCTCTTCCAGTGGCGTGACAGCAGCCGCCAGCCAAGGAGCTTTAGAGGATGGCACAACAACCCAGCCGAAGAAACGGGGGAAAGACAACCGAGCAGAAACAAAGCAGAACTGCAGCAACACGAAGGCTGAGCAGAGGCAGCAGCACTGGCTAACTAAGCGGGAACTGATCAGAGCAAAGCTAAGGCTGGCCGGAAGCAAGGTAGGAGCTGATCCGAGTTGGGCAGAAGCAGTCCAGGAAGTAGAGAACGAAGGAGAATGAGCAGAACAACAAGGAAGAAGGACCGGAACAGAATGGAAGAAGGATCAGAGCAGCTCGAAAGAAGAACTGGAGCCGGACAGAAGACCAGAGTAGCAGGGAAGAAGAACCGGACAGCGTGAAGGATGGCAGAGCAGTTCGGGGAAGATGAAGTAGAACAGCAGCAGCTCGGTGGGTTGAGAAGCAGAAGCAGACTGGAGGAGCAAGGTTGATCGGAGAAGAAGAAGCAAAAGCTGAAGTCGAAGGGGACAGCTGATCGGATGAGAGGAAAGAAGAACCAGAATAGCTGGTCTGTAGTAGTCATGCAGAGAAAGAAAGAAAAACAAGAAATGGGAAAAAGTAAGAGAGGGAAAGTATGTGGTGTAAAGTCTTTATACACGTATAGTATTTTATTTTTTATATTAGTTTTAAACACTAACAGATATCACAGCAGTGCATGAACAACAAGCAAATTAACACACCCATATCAAGAATGCTGATATTTATAAAAGATACTTAACCATCACCCACTAGAAAATCCGCGTAGAAAATTTAGAACTCTTGGTCGTTGATCCCGAACTGAGGTAATCATCTTTGCAAAATCTGCAAGATTCAGAGTTACTATTTAACCTTCACTAATATATGCCAAGAAAAAGCAAGAAAATTAACATTTAATGAAACTTAATAAACAAGTAACCCAATGTTGTTTTAGAAGAACCAGTGTCTGAATCATAATCCTTTCAATAAAAGAAAATCTCGTACATAAGAACTGAAGAACTTTAAGTATTATCTATTAAAATAGTGGTAAACCAAATTATAAGACATATAAGAAGCGCTAAAAATCTATCTTACGAACATGGTGATCAAGAAAAGACTTCCTAGGACATTTTTCCTTATAGATTTTTATACGGCCACGCAAGTCTTTATTGCGTTGCACTGGCTTTCTATCCCTGATCTCTTCTAAAAGGTTCTCATACTCTTTCTCACAAAAGGGTCTCTTGAGAATCTCCATAAGTTTATCTCTAAATTCTGAATGTTCCTGTGAACTGATTTTATTGTGTTACCACCATTTTTCCACATCTAACTAGAAAGCAAAATAACACATATCAAATAAAATCAGTCAATAAAGAAAAAAAATCATATATATAATGTAAAGACATTAGATAAAAAGTTTTAAAATGCGGTTTATAATAGCAACGTTGGGCACAATATTATTGTTGTAGACATCTTCACAATCACAATTTTCTTGTAATTTTCAGTGTAACAGTTACATTTTCTTGTATTTGTCTGTAATTTGACTAATCACAACATAATTGCGACTGTAATTTAGAATCATGGTTGCAAATGCAGTATAAAATGTGGTCATCATCAAATTCCCCAGACCTAGCAAAATATCCCTACCCATATGATATGTCAAAAGACTAAAGTTAATCAAATGTTTTAGATGCATACCACTTTTTAAGGCATGGGAGTATTTCTAGTGGGTGGATCATGATCAGAATCTTCTTCCTCTTCCTTCACTGTTGCTTCACTTTGTAAAGTAGATGTGTTTGATAAAGAATAAAAGTTAAGAGAAAAATTGATACTTTATTGAATGAAAGAGTTGGCCTTTTAATAGCCTTACATCAACTGAAATCTGAGAAAAAATAGCCCAAAAAAGTGGCCAAGGAATAGGTCAAATATATCCCTTAATAATAGGATTATAACTAAAACATAAAGCAAAAAACAACTTAAAAAAAAACTTTAACATCCTCCCCTAAACTGAATGTTGTTAGCAATCAGTTTATTTTTGGTGATGAACACACTCCCAGTAGTTTGCGCAACTTCACAAAAGCATCAAGTTTCAAAGGCTTTGTCATCACATCTGCAACTTGTTCTTGAGTATTGCAATAAACAAGTTGCACAGTTCCATCTTTTGTGAGTTCACGAAGGAAATGAAAACGTACATCAATATGTTTGCTACGTCCATGCTGCTGAGTTTGCTTGGCCAAGATGATGGGTATGAGGTCGAAAATTTGAAAAACTTTTCCCATGGAAAACAACCTTGGCGGAACCAAACTCACCTAAGGATCCATTGGTGTAAGGTCTCAAAATGACCTAGATCAAATCTAGAGTAGAAGAAGAGCTTACTAACCTTTAGTCCAGCTCTTGCACAGTGGAAGACAATGGATCTTCACACCAGAAAAATCCTCTTCATGGCCTCAAAAGCTTCCTCTCCAAGTGCTAGCTTGTCGAGGTGCTCGGATGAGACAAGAGGGAGCCAAAGGACCAAACCTTTCGGCCTTCCTTCCTCTTCCCATGCCTTCGGCTTCACAAGCCGAGAAGCTTCCCTTGGTTCGGTTTCAAAAACCGAATTGTGTAAGCTTCCTTCTGCATTGGAGATGCTTATGGAGGCTTCAAATGCTGTCCAAAATATGGAAGAAATGGTGCCATTTTTGGCTCCCCATTTAGTGAGCAAAACGACACCATTTTGGGTAAAGAGGAAACAAGTTTTCCTTTTTCCAAAATAGCCCCAAAGTTTCCAAAACTTTGTACTTTAGCCCCAATGCAATTACACTGAATTGCACTTTGACATCAAATGTGTCAAAAACTTAAATATATCATCGGCCACATCATTTCCTGTTATGTGTGTGAGCCAGTAGGCCACCGATGCATTGATAAAAGTCTAGAATGCTCTTCAAACCATTTGAAGGTATATTAATTTCTCCGAATTAATCAATTGGACTTAAGGCTACAAGTGTACTCTAGAAAGCCACTTTAGCTACTCAATTCACGGTAGGAGTCATCAACATGACAAGCTTGTATGTGATTGGTCGTAATATGTGTAAAACACATTATGTGTTACACATTGTGCATGTTACAATCCTTTCATTACCCATATCAGGATTAGTCAGAAGTATGGATAGAAGTCGACATCTATAACCAATTATAGTTTCTCAACCTCGTGAATTATTTGACTTAGATGAATTCGAGCACACAAATCCAATTTGTGTCTTGTGAACACTCAAATCCCATTTGAGTCTCTTATTCAACCATGCACATGGATTTCACCAGTCAAACTAATTCGTTTAGTGGCTATCGGATATCTACTCCGAAAAGTGGTAATGAATCCTATCTTGATTAGGCAATGCCTACCTACACTTTCAGAAATGCCCAATCCAAGCCTTTATAGTTTCTCGTGGATAGAGTCATGTTTGACTTGGTCAAAGCATAACCTTTCATATAAAAGACATCCCACAATCTCAAGTCGAAGGATCAGT
>JANHAO010020183.1:0-12937 GCA_026873985.1 Saraca asoca | reverse complement strand
TGTTGAAATTATAGGAGAGATTCTGTTAAAATTTTGATAGTTTTATTTTCATTCTCTACATATTGGAAATGTCTTTATATATTGGCATGTTGGGCATTGTTGCAAAGGCTTGCAAACATTTGTAATGATTTATTAAATTTTTATAGGTTATTCATTCAGATAACAATACATGTGATCCTAGAGCAGATTTTCCCAATAGAGAACCAAGCACTTGATATTTTGAATGGATTATTTTGAAAAAAACCTAAGCACCTGACTTCTGGATTTCTTGAATAAGACAAAGATTTAGAATGTAGTTTTTTTACACTAAGTACTTGACTTTTGGATTGTAATGTGTATGTGTGATTTCTTTCATTTTTATATCATGTTAATGGAAATATTCAAATTAATTATATATTTATTAATATGTAATTTATATGGTATGATTACAACTACATTAGGTATTAGAATCAAGGTATCATTTCTATTTTTTAAAAAAAAGAAAAGAAAACGAACCTTTAGTGACGACAAAAGTCATCATAGAAAGTCACCTCCAACCTTTACAAAAGGTGAGCTTTAGTGACAATTAAAAGTCGTCACCAAAAGCCAGTCCGACCTTTAGTGACAACTTTTTGTTATCACAAAAGGTGAGCTTTAATGACGACTAAAAGTCATCACAGAAAGCCATGTCTGACCTTTAATGACAACTTTTTGTCGTCACAGAAGTCAGCCTTTAGTGATGACTTTTTGTCGTCACAGAAAGTCACATTCGACCTTTAGTGATGACTAAAAGTTGTCATAAAAAGTTCGACCTTTAGTGATGACTTTTTGTCGTCATAGAAGGTGACCTTTAGTGATGACTAAAAGTCATCACAGAAAGTCACGTCCGACCTTTAGTGACGACTTTTTGTCATCACAGAAGGTGGCCTTTAGTGACGAGTTTTTGTCGTCATAGAAGGCGACCTTTAGTGATAACTAAAAGTCATCACAGAAGGTGACCTTTAGTAACGACTTTTTATCGTCACAGAAAATCTGACCTTTAGTGACGACTTTTGAAAATCGTCACAATAAGCCTTTAGCCACGGCGCATATGTGACGATATTTAGTCGTCACTAAAAGTAACGACTTTTTTAGGCTTCTATGACGACTTTTTTCATCACTGAAAGCCGATTTTCTTGTAGTGTTTTTTGTAACTTTTGTCCACTTTTTTTTTTGTCTTTGTATAATTTCTAAATTTGGCAAAATTACTTAAATTTTCATTTATTTATAATATAATATAAATAAGAATTTAAAATTGTTCCATTGTTAATATAAATGAGTTTTACACTATCATTATTTTATGTATTACAACGTCTTTAAAAATTATTAAAACTATCATTATTTTATGTATTACAACGTCTTTAAAAATTATTAAAACTTTTCTACTGTTAATAAAATTTTTAATTACTTTTAACTTTTTAATAACAGGTTATTTTTTAATTCACTGATGATGTAAAATATTTTATACAAAAAAAATCAAATTTAAACTCTTAAATAAATATAAACACATAATATAATTTGAATTTAAATTTTATCCACTATTAGTATAAATCAATTTCACAATATTATTACTCATATGTTGCTACGTCATTAGACAATAGTTATAACTCTCTTATTGTTAATAAAAATTCTTTATTGCTTTTGATTTTTTTTAATGACATGACAACTTTCTATTTATTGATAATGTATAAAGTTTTACAATGACTATAAATCATATTTAAACTCATATAATTTAAATGAAACTTATCATTAATATTAATTAAAAGAAATATATATATATATATATTAGCATCTTGTGAGGCATATACAATGTATATGTTATAGTTCAGTTTCTTACTCAACTAATTAACAATATTCTAAACATAACTGCATGAAATATTTGTTTATTTTTTAAAAATTTAATCAAAGCATTTTACTTAATGTTATTTGTGCCTTTTAAAGATCATTTTTAACAGTTAATGGCAAACCAGTGAAGCGTCGTGTCCGGTATAGGATAAAATAATGTATTAATCTAATTAAAATCATTTTAATCTTAAATAAAGATAACATGGAATTCAAATCATATATACTACTGAGTCTAACTTTAATATATACTAATGTCACAGAAAATAAGTTAAATTGCCATTCCATTAGTTTTGCTCAATTTTTAATTAGATCTCTATGATTTAAAAGTTTGAATTTGATCCTTATACTTATTTTTCATTTCTAATTGAATATTTATTCTCATTGTTTTCTTAGATTTTATTAATAATTGGGCCACATAGATAGATAATGATTTATTAACAGTTTATGGAATGAGAGATAAGAAACTTATTATTTTTTTTTTCTAAAAATGAAATTATTTTATAAAATATTTTAACTTTATCTAAGTTATTTGTCACTTAAATACAATAAAAATTGTATAAAAGCTTTAAATCAATAATTGTTAAACCACATTATAAGAGTGTTGTCCAAGTATGCTAATTGTTGACAAAATCTAACAAAACAATGATAAAAGTATCTGATTAGAAATGAAAAATAAGTATAAAAATTCAATTCAAAACTTTTAAAATATGATAACATAATTAGAAATTGAGTGAAACTACAATGAGCATATGAGCAATTTAACCTATAAAATAAATCAACACAATATAGATTTTAGTGTTGATTATTCAAAGCAATAATATAAATTAAAATCTATGACTTATTTTAAAATTTTCACTTAGACATTATAACTCTTTCTCATTCACATGTTGAGAGTGTTGTACATTAAATATGTTATGAATCATTGGATGATGTAAACAAATAGAAGAAAAAAAATCTTTATGAATAATTCTCTTATCATCAAAATAATAATTTCAACCAAAATTTGAAAATATAATTAATGGAAGTAAACTCATCATTTGAGTTACAAGATAATGAAAACTTTAAAAAATAATTTGCCACGATACAAAAAACCTATTCATATAATATTTGGATAAAGTGAGATATATTCAATTGCAATTAAGAGTATGTTTAACTTAAATAAAACAAATATAAATAAAGTTATCCCAGTGATATAAAATATTACAACATCATGGAATTAATATATATAAAATTATCTTATTTCATTTAATAAAATTTTAATGTAATAGAAAATTAACTTTAATTATAAACTTGTGCATAAAAGACATGAAAATAAATAGATAAAAAAAAGTGACTTTATAGAATTTGATGAGGTATTTTTCGCACATTGAATAATAAATTAACATAATCTCTCTCTCTCTCTCTCTCTCTCTCTCTCTCTCTCTCTATATATATATATATATATATAAGTTCTATAAAAGGCATGGTTATTAACAATCTCATTTATCTATTTATATACTTTTTCTTTATAAATTTTTTAAACTATCTTTGCTTAAGTATTTTTTTTTACATAGATTATTTAAATATTCTTTATTTAACATCAAACTAATCACATTTTAGTTATTATTCCATACCCTTAATTTCTTCTAAAAACTTATACCATACAAATCATTTGACTCTTTTAAAATCAATTTCATGTGACTCTTTTAAAATCAATTTCATGCTACTAAATTCTATTTTTAAATAGTTTTTGAAGAATTTTTTTTGTTCAACTTCTACCATTAAATTATAAATGTTTCTTATTCAATTAATTCAATCACTAATAATTTAAATGACATTCTATATTATATGAAATCCTATTACTAATTCTTCTTAATTTGAGCCCATTTGTATTGGACACAAGTCACTTAATTCTAGGTCTTGTTTGGATATTAGTAAAAAAAAAAAGTTATTATTGAGAAAAACTAATTTAGGAGAATTATTTTTGTAAGAATAAGTTTATATTTGGAAATGAATGTTAAAATTATTTTGAGCGAAAAATGACTGAAAATATGTAGAAAATTATATTAAAATATTAGTTAAATACAAAAAAAAGATTAAAAATGAAAAGTTAAAAGAAAAAGTAAGTTGAAATAATTAAAATGAAGTACACTTTTGGATTCCATCCAAAATTAATTTTGGATAAAAAAAGTGAATAATTTTTGTGTTTGGCAATGGAAATCCAAAATTACTTTTGTTTCAAAATTAATTTTGAAAAGGAGTAAAAATTTCTTAATTTTATTTTATTTTTCCTCAAAATTAATTTTGAGCTAAAAATATAGAAAACTAAATTTGAATTCGAGTACCCCAAATGCCATTTTTGCTTGCTTTATTTCACAAAAATTGCATAATCATAATGCTCATTTATTATAGTTTTCATACATGATTTTCTATATTTTGTTATTTAATTAGAAGACTAAGTCAAACCTTTTTAAAATATATTGAATAAATTAGTACTAATAAAATATATATGTAAGAGATAAAATGTTCTAATTAATGTCTCTATACCATTTAAAATATTGTAAAATAATATTTAAAATTGTTTAAAATATTTTTTAAATTAATCCATATTGAAAAGTAGCATTTAATCATGTGTCCAATAACTTCAACAAAATCAATTAATTTCTTTCAAATTAAATATTTGTAGATATATGCAAAAATTGTATGATGTGGAATGATGATTAATCACAAGGTTTTTTATATCATAAAAAGCTTAGAAATTAACTATATTTTGGAATAGGATTAATGCATTACTATTTTAAACCAGATTGAAATAAACATTACAAATAGTTTACATGCTAAAATGTTTGCATGTTTCTTAAATATCAAACATTGAAGAGCTTAACAATGTATAACAATCATCAAATTTATAGAATACTTATACATTCTTCATTTGTACATAATTACAAAATAATATTCTTGCAACAACTTTTAAAGATTGATTTAAAATACTAATGATGCAAAATTTGTACTCGATTTGGATTATAACAATATGACTTCAAATTTTTGAAACAATTATATTCTTAAATTTTAGATTAATATTCATAAATATTCTCTTATAAATGTATAAATGAGTGTAAAAATGATTAAAATCTAAACTTCACTTGAATGCTTTTTTTCTTTAAATACTACATAAAATTGAAAAAGATTCAAATAAAAAATGAAGAAAAAAATCTTAATGGAAACCTGCATATATACACAACAAAAATAATATGTCAAAAACAATCAATGGTCACAACTTTACCTTGCCTTCCTTACATTGTTGCTTCTATTTAACTTATCATTTGTGATGCAATCTCCTCTAGATCTTATTACCAATCATGGCAAAAAAAAAAAAAAAAAACACTTTCAATGGCAAAATACAAATGACCCACCCCTTAAAGTAACGCTTAATGTCACATAGTCTCTTAAAGTTTCAAATTCTACAAATAACCTTTTGAGGTTTTCAAAAAAAGTAAAAATGTTAAAATTCCAGTTAAAAAAAAAACAAAAACAAAAATGCAAATGTAAGTTATCCATGACTCTTTCTAACTGCAATTTTAACTAATTTGTGGATGAGTTTTCTTTTGAATTAAATTACTATGGGATTGAGTCTTTGATACATTTATGACATGATTGAAGGTAAACACTTTGAATAAATTATTTCTAAAATTTGATTCGACTGTATTTGAGGAAGCGAGATATGTGCTTTTTAAAATTTTTTATTTACTACTTTGAGTTTATTATACTAAAAAATAATTAGACATACGACTTATCTGTCTTTTTCTGCTTCTTTAACTTGAAATTTAAATGTTTTCAATCTTTTGAAAACTTCAGAAAATTATTTATAGGATTTGAAATTTCTGGGGGTTATATAACATTGGGCCTTATTTAGGGGGGTTATTTATATTTTACCCAACTTTCAATAAGAAGATTGTAATTGTTAGCTCCTTATTTTGCAATAGTCAACCAAATATTCAAATGAATTTACAATCAAGAAAAAGCAAACTACCTGAACAAAAAAAATTGAACTAAAAAGAAGGGAAATACCTATTAATGTATTTTCTCACTCTTTAGGCTTTAAATTAGAAAATAATATAATTAACAAATGTTGAATACAGGTCCTTAATCCTTAAGATCAGAAAACTCAATGTCAATACAAAAAAATAATGAAGATAAAAATTTATGCATCCTATAAAACAATATACACAAACAAATATAGTTTTTTAATCCAAAATTGAAGAAAAAAGGATAACAATTTTTTAATAGAGTTGAATTTTAATAAAAAAAGGAAAAAAAATAAAAGAAAGCAAAGACCATATAACTATCCTTGTTAAGAGATATACCTCAATTTTATTGAGGTAGTAGTTTAGCTCTGCTACCGCATAGGCTTCTACATTAATTTTTAGATTATTAAATCAAACTTCAATTGTTGGAAGATTAAGGGAAAAAAAAAGACCCTTTCATTAAAAGAAAAAAAAACTAAATAAAAAATATGGTTTTGTACAAAAGAAATTACAAGTTTGATAAGAAAACTACTATTTTGCATTCTTTTTGTGCTCTCATGTGCATGAATTCAATTGATTGAAGGTTGGTATGAAAATGACAAAGAAGATGAAGATTGGAGGATGAAAAGGTAATATATAAATAATGGTATACAAAAAAAGAATGAACCCAATGTGTTGCTGGTTGTTAGAGTAAAATACTAAAAATTATGAGCAATTTGGGAAATAAAGAGTGCCCTGTATCTTTAGTTTTGCCATAATTGAGATTACAATTTTAATACCATGAAATAAAAATTATAAATGGCCAATGATTGATATATTATTATCGTTCAAATTAATTATATTTTATTATTATAATAATTAATATGTGGACAAGATATTGGATAAGAGTTTCTAAAACCACAAAATGTGGAATACTCCTAAGTTAACGTGTAATTGATTTTTTTTTCATATTTTAGTGAAAATTATTTATTTAGATAAAATATAACTAAAGTTTTAAAATATACAATAGTTGTGAGCATGTGTTAGGGAGAAAGGCAATTTATTTAAATAAGGTATTTAATTATAACTGAATCCTAAAGAAAACGTATGACTAAAAATTGATTTTTAAAATTAATTGTGATAATTGATTAAATATTATATTCAAAATTTGGAAGGCTGAAACTTCCAATTTTAAGATTTTGAATTTTGATTGAATATTGTAATTAATTGTATTGATTGTAATATATTAATACATACTCCAATTTATAGATTATTTGTTTCATCTTCGCATTAATTATAATGCATGATAAATTTACACATTATAATAAATTGAATAATGGAGAGGCTATAGCATTATAATTTTTAATAATGTATATATTGAATTTTTAATTTCAAATTCATTCAAGGTTTCTAAATTTAAATTATAATTATGATAATTTATTAAATATCTATTTTAAATTTAAAGTCTGAATCAAATATAATTTAAATTAATATTTAATTCATTAAATTTCAAATTGTTAGTTAATATCACAATTAATTGTATTGATAATAATAAATTATTTATATTATTAATAATTAATAACTATCATAAAAGAGGATATTGTTTATATGACATCTTCTGGTGCTACTTCTATTAATAGACCGAAATGATATTTTTAAATGCTACTTTTATATACTAGAGTATATATATTACTATAGTCAAATATGTAAATATATTTCATTATACAATTTTAACTCAATTTATATTTTAAACATTTATTTACAGAATTATATTAATGATTTAGTTTTAATACACTAAAGTGTAAAAGTGTTTTGGATGATCTCTAAAATATAATGGCAATAATGTATCAAAGTTAAACCCATCTTCGTATTGTAACCTAATAAAATATTGTTAAAACGTTCTTAATGTTGATAAAAAAATTAATTACTCTTATATTTTAGTGGTGTGACAATTTTTTTAGTCATGCTAATTGTAAAATATTTTATAGTAGCAATGAATCAAAAAATAATTTTTTTGGCATGTAATGAATCAAATTTAAACTCATAAATTACTTTACTTATATTGTAAATTTTTTATAATATTAGTGAATAGAAATGTGTCATGTCAGTAAAAAGTAAAAGTAATTAAAAATTTACAAGTAATTAAAAATTTATACCAACAGTAAAAAAATTTTATCTTTTTTTCTTGACATATTAACACATCAAATTAAATTAATTAAAATATTTTATAGTTGCATATTCTTTTTTATGGCCATTTCATTTACCATACACATATATGTAAAAATGATGTATCTATATAATTTTCATGAGTTTAAATCTTATTCATTATTGGTGTAAAACTTTTCACACTACTAGGAAACTGAAAGGTGATATATCACTTAAAAATAAGAGGAAATTAAAATTTTTATTAATATAGAATCTTAATAATTTTTAAATGATATGACACATAGATAAATGATAATATAAAATTTTCTTATATTGCCAATCCGTCAAAATTAAATCGTATATTAATGTATAGTTTGACATTGGTTAAAACTGCACATATAATATGCAACTCTTTATATCTTTGGTTGATTTGTTACTTAATGTAATTCAAGAAAAAACCTTAATTCATGGAATTCTACGTTGGAAGATTATGCTAGGCTTAAAGGGATGATTAACTTAAAACTATTGTGTCATTGAACTTTTGAAATGGTGACTTTAAATATGTAGACTATTTAAATGATATTGTGATTAAATAGAACAAAAGAACAAAAAAAAGGTTGATGCTGCTGGCGCCTAGCCGGTGCTACTCATACTAATATTTCGAAATGCAAACTCACTCATCAACCAATTTGCATAGTAACATCTAATTTATCATAACAAGAATTAGGTTAAATTGTATATTTTATCTTTTAGTTTTTACTCAAATTTTAATAATATCTATTAATTTTGATTTGAATAAATTATATCCTCCAATTTTAAAAATAAACATGATACAAAACATTTTGACAAATCAATCATTTTCAAAACAACAAAACCCTACATAATTGAATTATGAAAGATTATTGAGTGGATTAAAAGGAGAGATTTTTATTCTCCAAATTCAAAATTACATCTTTCTCATTAAATTAGGGTATAAAATTTCTCTTTCTCTTGTAGGTTCTCAAAGCTTGTTTGCTGTTATGGCTAATAGGATGGGAATGTATTGCTTCTACAATTAAAGAATTTTAATTAAGGATGTCAAAATGGATAGATACCTATGAATTCATCTAATCTTGAATCTATCCAAATCTTTCCATAATACTTGATAGGCCAAATGGATAGGTAGAATACTTATTCAATACCAAAAGAGTCATTAATGATCTACATGATTATTTATTATCAATCTATCTTAATATTTTATTTTAATAGTTAAAATAAATATCTAACAAAATAATTATTAAAGATTCACCTATGCTTTGTATTATATTATAAATATTTTGGTATTTGGATATAAACAATTTAATTGTTCATGATAAAATTTTGAGCAAAATACATATATCTCCTTTGAATTTAGTCAAAAATACATAGACCTCCTCTGGTTCCTAAATATATACAAAACTTCCCTCAATTTAAGAAATATGCTACTGCTAAACTCATTTTGAAAATTTCATTAAAAAAACATTAATTTTAATTGTTAAACTATAACTATTGGTCCAAAGGTTTATTTTGTGATCAAACTATCTTTCCTTTGTTCATGTATATTCCCAACTATATTTTACTCCAAATTACTCCTATTTTATTTTAATTCATTTATTTTTCCAATAAATTGCAATTTATTTAATGTAAATTATATTAATTTCTTATTCCATTTCATTTTGTACAATAAAAATTTCTAATAAATATTTTACTTTATGCAATAACTTGCAATTTATTTGATGTATTTATATTAATTTGTTATTGCATTTTATTTTATGCAATAAATGTCAATTTATTTAATATAATTTATATTAACTTATAATTTATTATATTTAATGTAATTTATTTTAATACATTTTATTGCATAAAATAAAATGCAATATCAAATTAATATAAATTGCAAGTTATTGTATAAAATAAAATATTTACTAAAAGTTCTTATTTCATAAAATTAAATAAGAAATTAATATAATTTACATTAAATAAATTACAATTTATTGCAAAAAATAAATGGCTTAAAATAAAATAGGAGTAATTTTAAATAAAATAGGATTGAGACTATACATGAACAAAGGAAAGGTAGTTTGATCCCAAAATAAACATTTTAACCAATGATTATAATTTAACAGTTAAAATTAACGTTTTCTTTGCAAGATTTTTAAATTGATTTAGTAATAATGTGTTTCTTAAATTAATGAAAAATTTGTGTATATTTTGAAACTAAAGATGTGGCTTGTGTATTTTCAACTAAATACAGGGGAGATCCATATATTTTGTTCTGAATTTTTTATTGAATTTGTCATATTTGTTGTTTAGATAATATTTTTAAATTTGATAAAATCGTAAATAAGAGTAAAAATAGGCTAGGCCATGTTAGGGCTTGCCTAAAATAAGCTAGGCTTACATAAAAAGTTAAGTGTAAACGTATTCTATTTTATATATAAAAATATATGAATTGACCTAATAGGCTAATTGATTGGCTAGGTTTTTAATTAATATGATCTAACTTATTTTGTAAAAGGAATTAAAAGTTAGACATAAGCCTATTCTATTTTACAAATAGGCTAGACTAGGCCGCTAGGGTCTATATGCCATTTAACTTTTGCAATATGGAATCAATTTGATGAAATGATGTATGAAGATGGGATATTAAAAGTAAGATGTAAAATATATGTGACTAAGTAAGTTAATAAAATATGTTTTGAGACATTAAATATGAACATCACTTGAAAAGTTGTCCCTCACAATAAAATAATAATAAAAAAACTACTTGTGTCATTAATATTGGTAGCCAAATAGCGGCAATGGTAGAGATATTGCAATGGTAAAAAAATTAATAGTCGTAAACATGATAGAATAAAATAATATAAAAATAAGGGAGAAATACACTTTATACTTTTGAAATTTCATTGAGTCACAAAATTACCTCCTTAAACTTAAATGCGTACACTTTAAACTTTAAATAAATTAAAAATTATCCTATTAAAATTTAAAGAAAATTATGAAAATATTATTTGACTATTAAT
Organism: Saraca asoca; assembly: GCA_026873985.1. NCBI lineage: Eukaryota > Viridiplantae > Streptophyta > Magnoliopsida > Fabales > Fabaceae > Saraca > Saraca asoca. The sequence goes on along the minus strand of JANHAO010020183.1, from coordinate 1,905 downwards.
TTTAACTAAAACTTAATAAATATATTATGTATATTTTATTGATAGACTTATTTTTTTGTCTATAAGGTATAAAACTTAAATTAAATATTTTATTTTATAACTAAAATATGAGTTTTATGATCTAAATTTGGACAAAAGTTAGGATCAATAATACATTCAATGCAAACTTTGTGCCTTTTAGAAGAAGAAATAAGACCCCAACAATAACACAAACTAATAGCCAATCAAAGCTTTCATAATTTTCTTCTAACTTCAATAGGATAATTTGTAACTTGTTTAAAGTTTGAGATATAATTCGTAGGTTTTAAAAGTTTAAAGGGTATTTTTCTCTAAAAACAATAACAAGTAAATGAATAGATCAAGTCTAATTATTTATGCATAATCACAGGTCAGGTCACGGGTCAATCCATGATTTATACAAAATTTTAATGGGGTATGAATAAGTGAGTCAATAATAATCCATCTGTTAATATCTTGATCTAAATCCTTTTAAATCATTCATTTGACACCCGTAATTTTAATTGACATATCACAAAGCAATGTGCATCCAAGATGATCCTTTTGAAGTTGTAAGAATTTTTTGATTTATATTTTCTTCTTTTTTAGCTTTCATGAACCTATATTAGTTGGTTTTAAAATTTTCTATTCTTATTTGAGAAAGAGATAATAATACTTTTTTTTTTCAATAATATTAAAAAATAATTATTCTTGATATTATAAACTAAATATGGATACAGGTTTTTTTTATATGAAAATGTAAAAATCTTATTTTAAAATAAAAAGATTTTATTTCAAATAAAATAACATAGTTGAGTCAGTATTCTTTCCAGTCATATTGAATCTTAAAAAATAGTTAATTTTTCGAAGTTTTTAATATTGCATTTATTTTAAAAATTAAAAGGTAAAATTAATTTAAATAAAAAATAATAGATATTATTGAAATTTGAATGAAAATTAAAGGATAAAAGTAAAATTTGATCAAAATATTATTAGCAGATATCCTGAAATTATTTTAATTGCTGATTAGTGATTTCGTTAATTTCAACATATTTTTCTTTCAACGTTCATGAGTGCATCCATACAAATTAATATTCAACCATATTAAAACTCTGGCCATTTTCAATTCATTATCTTCAAACAAATGTCTGTATCCCTATCTAATTGAATAAGGCAATTGATATATAGAATCTGATTTCGCCTTGCAGTATTCATCATTGATGAACATCATATTCTAGAAGCACATCGTCATATCATAATCCCAAATAGAAATAATCCTTCCGGATAATAAATAAAACAATGGTAAAGAATATATCTCGACTTTGGACTATCTAAAACCCATCCTCAAGGATTTGGAGCAAACTCGCTTTACAGGATCAGAAACAACAGCCACTGTTCTCTTCCGGTGTGCCGAAACTGAATCAAATTGAAATGCCGATAGATCATTTGTAAGTTGAAACGAAGCGTGAAAGAGGTTAGTTATATCAGCAGGAGGCTTCCTTCTCATCACCTTCCTTTGTTGCTCTTCTCCTTTAAAGATGGAACATTTGCAGGAACTACTTTACTCTCTTTGGTAGAAATTGGAGAGACATTTTCTTTGTTGCTCTGTTCACAAATGGCAATGAACTCCATTGACGAAAAGCTCGAGAATGATTCAAAGAGATTGGGAACAAAGTGCGACTGATTGCGAGGGACGTGGTGGGAGTGTGAGCTTTATATAGAGACATTGTTGACTGTTGGATTATGAATTTCGTATTAGAATTCAAAATTTTGGGAAGGAAGGAGGGAAGATAGTGTTTTTTTTTTTTTTTCTTTTTTTCTGAGAATGGAAAATTTTGATTTCTTTTGAATGAGAAATAAGAGGCTGGGATTTGAGAATAATTAGGACACAACGGACGATCCCAAGTG
>JANHAO010020182.1:0-12942 GCA_026873985.1 Saraca asoca | reverse complement strand
ATGCAATGCACGATGAATGCAATATAAGATGAATATTCAACCTTTAATATCCAAATCCACAGAATGTATAGTCATGGATGCGATATGGCTCAATTAAATTGGCCTAGGGCACCCATCCAAACTAACAGTTTTGATGCAAGAGAAGCGGCCAATTGCCTATTTCGGTGAAAAACGACGTGGAGCAGTTCTCAATTACCTTACATATGATAAGGAGCTTTATGCCTTAGTTCAAGCTTTGGAGACATGGCAACACTACTTATGGCCTAAGGAGTTTGTCATTCACACCAACCATGAGTCTTTGAAGCACTTAAGGGGACAAGGGAAGCTAAACCAAAGACATGCCTAAGTGGATGGAGTTCATTGAAACATTCTCATATATCATCTAATACAAGTAAGGTAAAGAAAATCCAGTGGCCGATGCACTATCTTGCAGGTATATCCTTATTTCAAGCATGCATGCTAAGTTGTTGGGTTTTGAGCACATTAAGGAATTATATGTGAATGATCATGATTTTGCTAGTGTGTATGATGCTTGTGAGAAAGTGGCATTTGGTAAGTTCTTTAGGCATGAGGGGTTTTTGTTTGAAGAAAATAAATTGTGTGTGCTTAAGAGTTCTGTCAGAGATTTGCTTTTGAGAGAAGCCCATGGGGGTGGTTTAATGGGTCATTTTCGTATTACAAAGACTATGACTATATTGCATGAGCACTTTTTTTGGTCTGGGATGAAACATGATGTTGAAAAGTTTTGTGGTTATTGCATAACATGTAAAGAAGCTTAGTCTAGGGTTATGCCACATGGTCTTTACACTCCATTTCCCATTCGTAATAAACCTTGGACTGGTATTTCTATGGATTTTGTGTTGGGTTTGCCTAGGTTCAAGAAGTGGAGGGATTCTATTTTTGTTATTGTTGATAGATTCTCTAAGATGGCTTATTTCATTCCATGTCATAAAATTGTTGATGCTACTCATGTTGCTGATTTGTTCTTTAGAGAAGTAGTAAGGTTGCATGGAGTGCCAAAGAGTATTGTGTCTGATAGGTATGTTAAATTTTTAAACTATTTTTGGAAGGTCTTATGGGGGAAATTAGGGACTAAGTTGTTGTTTTCAACAACTTGTCATCCACAAACTGATGGCCAAATTGAGGTAGTGAATATGACTTTAACTGTTTTGTCAAGATCTGTCATTCAAAAGAATTTGAAAAATTGGGAAGATTGCTTGCCTCAAGTTGAATTTTCTCATAATAAGAGTGTCCATTCTACTCATTTTTCTCCCTTTGAGATTGTTTATGATTTTAATCCACTTACTTCTTTGGACTTGTTGCCATTGCTTGTTGAGGAGTGTGCTAGATTAGATGGGAAAAAGAAAGCGGAATTGGTTCAACAATTGCATGACCAAGTGAGAAGGAACATTGAGAAGAGGACGGAGCAATATGTTCAACAAGCCACCAAAGGGTGAAAGAAAATTGTTTTTGAGCTTGGAGATTGGATTTGATTGCATATGAGAAAGGAGAGATTTCCAGCCTAAACAAGAACTAAGCTGCATCCAAGAGGAGATGAACCATTTCAAGTGGTGGCTAGGATCAAATGCCTACAAATTGGACCTTATTGGTGAGTATAATCTTAGTGCTTTCTTTAATGTTTTTTTAATCTTTCTCTTGTCGTTGTAGGTGTTGAAGATTCGAGATCAAATCTTTTCTAAGAGTGGGGGAATGATGGAAACTCAAGGGATCATTAAGGGCTGTTGCACATTGATGGACCTATTACTAGGGCTTGGGCCAAGAGGATTTGGGAGGCTTTTCAAGATTTATGTCAAAACATTTGGAGCAAACATGAGGAGAGGATGGCTTGGGAAAGTCAAGGGTCATATGCATTGAAGCCATGGCATCAGGTGGTCCCACCTAAGCATCTTTGCACCAACCAACATATGGTGAATAATGGAAACTCGAGATCATCAAGGGTTGTTGCACATTTCGGATGGACCTATTATAAGGGCTTAGGCTAAGAGGATTAGAGAGAAAACTTTCACCAAGAAGATGACTATGCTAATTCCACCAAATCTTTCAACTTGGGAAGCAAGCCTTCCCATGTAGCTACCACTAAATGGGCTGCATTCATTAGACAAGCAAGCCCAAAATACAACCAAATGGCCTAGCACAAAAATAAAGGCCTAGAACATTATAAAAAGACCCAAACCACAACAATAAAAATGGCCAAGACAGCCCCTACAAGTGGTGTCCAAAATTGGACCCAATCAGCCCATACAAGTGCCACATACAATGGATCCAATCAGCCCCCATACAAGTGATGCCATATGCTGGTTGACACAAAGATGCTTAGGTGGCACCACTTGGTGACATGGCTTCAATGCATATGACCCTTGACTCTCCCAAGCCATCCTACTCATATTTGCTCCAAATGTTTTGACATAAGCCTTGGAGAGCCTCTTTAATCCTCTTAGCCCCGAGCCCTTGTAATAGGTCCATCCAGAATGTGCAATGGCCCTTGATGATCCCTTGAGTTTCCATCAAAAACATTGTGGCTAAATGTTTTTTTGATTCTTGAACACCAACACCAGTGCTTATATGTGCATATATTTGTTAAGCAATGTGCAAGGACAGCGGTATTGTACCTGGAGCTGCTGCAACTGAAATTGAGTTGGCTAGAAAATTGAAGGAATTATCCTTCAAGGAGACAGGGTATGGTTTTCATTGCCACTGATTTAGTTTGCAATGTAAGAGATTGGTGTGCATGTTTGGACATACGTCAGAGCATCTGTATATACACTTTTATTTTGCATTGCATGAGAATAATTCTTTTTCCCCCATTATGTGGGGAACTAGGTTCTTGCTGTTGACTATATTGTCTGGTGCAACTCTTTCTGCATAGGTTTGTCATCTTGTCTCTATTTGAGTTCACTATCTTTCAATCTATGCAGTGGGTATAACATTTCAGATTGTTTACTGTATGCTTGTCCGATTGTCTGTGTTCTTTTGGTGCCTCTTGTATTGGTTCATGTTCATCATGGGCACACACTTTCTATTGAATGAATGTGTTCATTATATAATCATCTCACTAAGCTTTTGTAAAGCTCTTTGTTCACATCCCTGCTGAACTGCAAGTGGGATGTTGCAATATTAAAGGGATGCCATATATGGCTAAATAGCGGGGTTGTATCATTTTACTATTTTTAGATTACACCAAGAAAAAGAAAATTGCTTCCCATTTGTTTCGTCCCATTTTTGAGCTGCAGGTGGGCCATCAGAGATCATGAGACTTCAATCACAACTATTAGAGTGCATTTAGTTTATCTTGTTGGCATCTTTTTATTCCTTTCTGATCCAGTCTGTTAAGGCTATCTTTGTATCTCTTGCTTGATATATTGAGAGTTTATGGAATTAGTATACAAATCTTGCAAATTTTAATATCAGTGAGATGATTGTTCTTTTTAGGTGTAGGGCTTGGCTCTTTTTCTAGTCTTTGCTTTCTGCCTTACATTTTGGAAATAGATGCTATTGAGAAAATAATTAAGATTTAGAAAAGGAAGAAGTAAGGAGAGGCTAAAGAGGAGAGAACACTGATATATTATCGAATTAAATAAAACAGCTGAATTACATAAAACTTAAACCTAATGCTCTATTTATAGAGTTACTAAGAAATAGTGTTTTAAAAATCAGATTGGACAGTGAACTGAAAAAGTCATTACGTCACGGTTCGATTGGTTGAATCAGTTAAACCTATAGTTGAATCAGATGATATCATAAATATATATTTATATAAATTTATTAAATAAATTAAATAATAGGTAACTTATACTATAACTATGAGCTCATATTTTATATAAAAAATAAAAAATTAGAAGAAATTAAGTAAACTAATACATTTTTAGTCAATTAAGTGTTAAATTTCTTTTTTTTTTTTTGGTTAGTTTTAGGCTTATTGAATCAACCTAACCCAAAAAAAGAAGTCAAAAAGTAAAAAAAAATCTGACTGGTTTTCCAGTTTTTGCTGGTTCAGACCATTTCAAACCGGTTTGACTGTTAAAATGATTTTTTGGGTCAACTCGAATCAAAAAGCGTAACAGTTAGTGATTGGACTGGTTGGACCGTTCCGTCCGATTTTCAAGACAATGCTAAGAAACATAAAAATTCTAATACCCTTAACTTTAGGTGCATTATAAGTAAGCTCATAATATAACCTAAGCTCGTAATATAACTTAATTACTAATATTACTTTCTAACACTTCGCCACAAGTTAAAGTTCACAGAGCTTGAGCTTGTTACATAAACTTGAATTCCCAAAATTAAAATGCAATAAAATGTAACTATACATAAAACTTGATAAACTTTAAACTCCATGAACGACTTGCAAATGGCTCCCCCTAAATGCCAACATTCACAAACCTTAAAACAAAACCAAAAAATTAGCGGAAATAGCTTCCAAAAGTATTTTGCTAGCTTCCCTTCAGCTCCTCCTTCAACTTCCTAGCGAAAAACACCAACACTATGGTTGGACACAACTTCCAAAAGTGTTTTCAACTTCCTTGTGAACAGCACCAAACCTTGCACAATTGGTCTCTCAACCATTTTTGACGAGCGTGAACCAATCCAATGCTAGGCAGGCAAAACCAGTGGTCTAAACCACTTCAAATAGAGGATAACCTCACCAAATTAGATATGTGCAAACACAAGTCATGCCAAACAATGCTCTAAATCACATGTAGACAATCACAAGTCACCAAACTGTTCTAAAATCCAAATCAAAAGAAGACACCAAAATTCACCAAATAGTGCTTCAATTTACATAAAGACACCAAAATTAAAATTGTTTAAACATGCATAACACCAAAATGCACTCCAAACACATAACAACACGACTTTGTCAACAACAAAGTTGCAAGACCCAGAGCTATAGTCATTACCTTTCTGGCACCAAAACCATTGCCACTGGATAACATTGCCAGAAAAGCTATTCTCATAGCATCACACCAAGTCGCATCTCCACCAGCTGCATAATGAACTCCAGTGGACCGCATAATGAACTCCAGTGTCAACACACCAGAAAACACAAAAACCACAGCACTTCCATCTTCATGAGTATCAACCAAAAAACAACTCATAATAACAAGTCCCAGGCTCCACACACAGCTCCCACAATCAGAAACAGCATAATTACACCTTATCCATACACAAAATGTGCTCCAAACCACTTTGGATTAATCAAACACCAGCGAATTAAATGGCAAGAGTGTTAAACAATAATAAAACAGACATACCCAGATGTGAGCCTCACCAAACCATGTTCCAAACTAAGTCAAATCAGCCAACCATGCAAAAAACCCACTGAAACTACCTCAAACAGTGAGAAAATATACCGCAAGCATGTCCAAGGAAGCTTCAAAGCCAACCAGCAGAACAAGAATCAACCAAATCACATCAAATATACCACTAGTCAACAGAATTGCACAAAATTATGCTTCACACGCATGAGATTCAACAACACCCTCCATAGAAAATCCAAAAACAAACTTATTCAGATCGCGACAAAACCAAAATTGAATAACCCAGAGCCCAATCACTCAAAGATGCACAAATCAGGTGTAGAATCAGTCAACAGCAGCAAGAGAAGATCAGAAAACACCAAAATTTTACCAAAGAGGAATGCTCAAAACTCAACGCCAAAGATTTAATCAGCCAATCAGAAAACCAACCATACAGGAAGACTCAGAAAATGCTGTAGGTGCTGCTGCCGGAAGCACATCACCAGAAACCGCCTCATGCACTGCCATTCTTCTGCGTGTGGTGCTCATGCACCCCCACAGAACCCTGCGTGTGTGCCTCACGCGCCGCCTAGAAAGGATTGCTGGTCTCCAATCTGCTTTCCGGCCAACCCAGATCTGATTTTCAGCCACTGGAGCTACCTGAAACACTTCAGACAGACTGGCAAATTGTCACTGATTCAGACAACTTGTAACTGTCTGACCACCTAGAAAAAAAATTTCTGCTGTCAGTCTGTTGCCGATCACAGTCATCATCAGAAATTATTACTGCCGCTAGACTCTCACTGGTCCTTGGGTTGGGACCGAAACCCAACTCCTAAGTTATGAAAATGTATTTTTTCTCTGCTCTGTTCTTTTTTTTTTTTAAATTCTTTTCTCTCACCAAAACTTAATCAACAATAGCAATGGAAAATAAATAAATCTAAAAACATCATCTATAACAGCAACTCAATTTTTTTTGACAAATCAAATAACTCAGTAAAAAAATAGAACTAAACCTAAATTTATACCAAAAACTACGATATCAATTCAATCTCATTTAAGGTTGTTAGAAGCGGTATAACCCACAAGGCTTCAAGATGAATAATATTGCCCTGATACCATATGAGAAAATAATCAAGGTTTAGAAAAGGGAAGAAGTAGGGAGAGGATAAAAAGAATGAGGAGAAAACATTGATATATATTATAGAATTAAATAAGACAACTAAATTACATAAGACTTAAACATAATGCTCTATTTATATAGAACTACTGAGAAACATAAAGATTCTAATATCCTTAACTTTGGATGCACTACAAGCAAACCCATAACATAACATAAGCCCATACTATAACCTAATTACTAATATTACTTTCTAATGGATGGTATGTTTCTATGTTTCAGGATTTGATTTTGGTTGTTTAATTTCTAATCAGTATTTTTGGCATGAATGGGAAATACTAAAAAGTTGCAGTGGTTCTGCAGATTGGACCAGTATGCTCTAGCAAAATTCGCTGAAAGCTTTGAAATGATTCCTAGAACTCTGGCTGAGAATGCTGGGCTAAATGCAATGGAGATCATGTCTTCTCTGTATGCAGAACATGCATCTGGGAGTCCTAAAGTTGGCATTGACTTGGAAGGAGGTGTTTGTAGGGATTTGTCAAACATAAGCGTCTGGGATCTTCATGTATCTATATACATGCATCTTTAGACTTAAGTGAAAATTTTCATGCAAACCTACTTAGCTGAAATTCAAAGTGGTCTTCATAATCAGAGAGAAAGAAGTAACCATGGCATAGAATAATATGAAGATGGGAACTCTTGTGATGGTGCATTCTTTCTACAGAGCTAAAATTTATCTTGTATTAGGTTATGTAGTGGGCAAGTTTTATCATTGTGTTTTGTTTTTCAGGTTCTTTGCTCTCAAATATGCTGCAGATGCTGCATGTACTGTATTGCTGGTGTACCAGGTAATTTACTAGATATTGATAGTGGTCAATTCTTCCACATGCTTAGAAATGGAAATAATAAATATCATGAAGGAATAACCAACCACATAATGTGTGCAAGTAGAGGTTCATAAAGCTAGTTTATGATGTTGCATAGGTGTTCTTCGATTTGGGTATCAGATTTTTATCCATTCTTCTATATACATAAAATTACTAACCTTGTCTTTTGGTGTTTTCAGATTATAATGGCCAAACCAGCAAGCGGACCAAGGAGAGATAAACCTGCTGGCATGGATGAAGACTAGATTTTTGTGAGAATTGACTGTCGTTTTTCTTGTGTTTTATCTCTATGAAACTGGCCTGAAGTTGTTTTAGGCATATTCTTTTCTTGTTGATGCCAGTTTTGGGTTCATAAAAATTTTCAATTTTGATTTAGGTCAAATGATAAGACGGTTCTTTTTTTTTTTTTTTTTAATATTCTGTAATGTTCATATGTGATCCTCCAATTTTGAGACGTTCTTTTTACTCGGGAAGAATAGGACACGTAACCCGGTTGTCACCAAGGGATCAGCAAATTGCTTATATAAATTGGTGTCATTTTTCTATTCAAAATGATGTGGCAGGTGTCTACCTAAGAATCTCTACTTGTTCATTTCCATGATTGAAATGCTACTTGAACGGAAGGGAGTTAATGAATGGGCCTAACTTGTGTCCCGTATGTGGTAAGGATGATGAATCTGTTTTGGTTTGGATCTGACTTTAACTATCAGGACAGAAATCATTCAACCTCAAAATATCACAGAATGGATCAAGAGTTGTTTGCTGAATGGTCTAAAACATCCTCATGTAACCACACGATTGATATGTCCTATTGCTGTCTTACTCTATGCCATATCGTATGTGAGATATATGGTGGCTTTTAAGAATGCAGAAGCTGATCCTCTTAAAGCTCCATCTCCTGTAAGATTTTGGATGAAATATAACTTTGAACCATCAAGATATGCAGAACCAGTTTAAGATCAACAGTGTGCGCCTCAAGGAAACATCTGCTGTCAATATCAAGTCTTTCATTCTTAATTCAGTAAGCTTAATTTTTCAATGTATTGATGCCAGAAGCAATGGCAAGAAGATTCTGTTGTGTAGATGCTTGCTTATCATAAATGGAACATATCTGCTGGGAGTTTATTTTAGTTCTATTGTCAATACTGCACCACACTTTGCTTGTAGCCTTAAGAACCTGTCTCAAGTAGACTCCATCCAATCCATATGCACTTATAATTTTGATCACAGGATCAGATGATTCGAAGGACTATATATCAGCAGGAAATGTTCACTGGTCTTTGAATTCTGCTTGGTTTTATATTAAGATGTGCAACTAAAACGACATGCCGTGTACTTTTTAATCGTGGGTCTCTCGTAAGTGGTTATTTCTTTCTTCTTTTATTTTTTATTTTTAATCATCTTTATTTTCTTTCTTTCTTTCAACTTCCTATCACATTTGCATTACTCATCAATTGAATAACTTTTTTTTATATTTTATTATTTTTTAAATAAAAATATTTATTACACTTTACTTCTCAACTTATCACGTGCAAACATTAAAAACTAAAGCTAATATAATAATGAAAGTTTACAAAGTGTTAATGTATTACAATTATAGGTTTATAATATAACAATAGTTTATCATTTAATAAAAAATGTATTAATAAATTAACGTATTACAATAACCTATTAATACATTTTATTTTAATTTTTTTTAAAAATACATTATAACATAATGATATATTTATCTTTTTTAAATAAAAAATTTATCACAATTAACTATGGAATAAAAATATGACATTTGTTATTCAATATCTAACTATTAAATAATCATATGACATTTGTTAATCATAGGGCACTGGTTGAGGACCATTTAATAGTATTGAAAATATAGCATTTTAAAAAATTATGTATTTTTTCAAAAATTTATTTTCTTTTTTTATAAATCATTCTTAAAATTTTATATTAGATTGAAAGTGAATTAAGTAAAAGTATATAAATTTTTGAAAAGTTTATGTTTCTATTGTCATTGAATATTCTTCCTTAACTAGTGCTCTAAAAATATTATAAGTAATGCTACTTGCATTCCCCTATATTCACTCCTCTTTACTTTCTTTTATATATCAGGAAAGAAAGTTTTTTTTATTTGTAAAAAGAAAAATTGAGTTAGTAAATTTTTTCTTATATGAAAAGTGAGTGTGGAATGAGTGAATACATGAGAGTGCAAGTAATGTTATTGAAGTATTACTTCCATCCTTATAAAAAGTATATTAGAGATAATTTATAAGTTTTTAATTTCTAATCATTAATAAGATGAATAATTTAATAAAATAATGAAAATAATACGAAGGCTTATATCCTTCGTTGAAGGATTAAAAACCATTTGATATAAAAATTTTTTTAACAGTAAATACAATAATTCTTCTTATATATGAGATATTTTTTATGGATATAATTGAATATAAGTTTTAAAGATAAATTAGCCTATAAATAATAATAAAAAAAAACTTTCTTCATTACTCTATTACTTTCTTGACTTTTATCTCTTTGATTGCATTAATGAGATTTCAAATACTCTAGAACTTTAAACTGACATGTCTTGATACTTATGTCGTAAAAAGAATCAAAATCCAATCCTTATCCTGTTGTATGTTTTAAATTTTTAATTTTCAAATAAATCAATATTTTCATTAGACTTGATTGTAGAATTGATTGATTATGTTAATTATTATTTTTCAAATAGTTTATGGTTTTATTTTAGAATGATTTTATATTTCTTCCCTTAATACAAATTTTAATAAATTAAATTAAAATATTTTTCAATATGTTTGATAAGCAATAATACATAAAGAGTAGAATAAGTCCATGTGAACGCGAAGACAAATTTTGGTCTATATATATATTTATATATAATCGTTGAAAACATTTATTTTGTCAGTAATTTTTTAGGAAAGAAAATTTATTTACAAATATATATATATATACACACACACATGTGCGTGCGCGTGTGTGTGTAATGTGATGAAAATTTAAAGCTTGATTCAAATATAAAATTATTATTTAGGAGCTGCAGAAATGCTAAGAGGATAGCGTTTATGAAAAAAATATTTTAATTTATTGTTTAGGTGGTCTAAATTAATATAAAATTTTAGAATTAAACATATATTCTTATTTAGATAATATAATCAAAATAATTATATAAATAATTATTTAATTCCATCATTAAAATATGTTGTGCAGTCAAACTCGTTTTATATTAGTATTTAAACTGTATTGTTAAAAATAATTTTATTTTACACTCTGTTAATATTAATAATTTAATTTATTAACACGATTCTAAATTGTATGTAGCCTTTTGAAATATTTTATATATTCTTCTTATCCAACAAATTTCTTTTTTACTCCTTGATCATTATATATTGTAGTATCAAGTGGTCTTATTGGTGCATTTCTCAAGTAGAGCGTTTCTCTATTCACACCTTTTGTAAAGCATTATCCAAAGATTAAATAGTAGATAAAAATTTATTAACAAATTTCAAATTTCACATTAGATTGTACCATTTATAATTTTAAGTTTAAAAATGAAATATAAATTAAAAAATATGAAATTTTTTTTTAAGGATGATCATACAGTAATAATTTTATTAAAAAAAATAAAAACTACAGGATTCATCCATGTTAGGTAGTAATTTAATTTTACAAAGCCTTTCTTGGAATTCAATGCAATTTATACAGGTATGTATACTATCATTTACCAATAAACTTTTAATAAAGTAAAAAGAATTACATGTGTAATGTAATGTCAGTATCCTTCAATTAGGTAATAATTTAGACCGATATTAGAATATTGCTTACATTAAAAATATAAGCATTGAAGCACCACCAAAGAGAACAACATAACTTACATTTTTTCCACTTTATATGGCCCTATATCATCTAAATATTAGAGACAATTCTTAAGGACTTTTGAGACAGTGATTCTAGATTTTTGGGTTTAGGGTTCTTGAAGGAAATGAGAAGTTCCCTTTAGTTTTGGCCTTTCTTATTTGGCACGGTCTCGGCAACATGGCAGGGCCTGTCTAATATCATGATATATAGTATAAAATTGTTTAATAACAGATACATCCAAAGCCCATCCAACTGACCAGCATCAACTATTATTAACGGCTTAATATTAAAAGAAAGTTTTGATTTTACCTCAAAGGAAGCACTTCTTTCTCGGCGGATCAGCAAAATCAAAATATTAAAACATTAAGATCAAATTGTCATAAGTGAAAATTTTGAAAAAAAATGAAAACAAAAGAAGAGAAAAAATGAAAACAAAATGAGAGAAAAGTGTTAGATATTTATCTAATATGTAGGCCTGCATATATCATTAATTATGTACTGTAAGTTATCTAAAGAATTATTCCTTTTGAAGTGATTTTATATGAATTAAGTTATTAAAATTAATAACATCTCATTTGGTATAGATTTTATAATGTATAGATCCCAAAAGTTTTATTTCTAATTTTATGATGGGCTAAATTAGAAATAAGAAAAGTTTAAAAGTCATTACTCTTCATAAAAGGGTACGAACTCAAAAGTGATTACTCTTTATGAAAAAATATAAGTTTAAAAGTTATTACTTTTCATGAAAAGACATAAGTTCAAAAGTCATTACTCTTTATGAAGAGGTATGACCTTATTATAAAAAAGGTATGATCCCCAAGTCATATGTATAGTTTTCTTTTCTAACATCTCATCATTAGAAAAGGAGAGACTCTTTATTCTTGAAGAGGAATTGTGTATATAAGGCTTGGAAGATCAAGAACCCACAAGTTCCTTTATCAAATTTTCCATGCATTCAGGTACGCTTCCACTCTATTCATTCTATCGATGATTTAACATAAAAGATCTTATGTTGATGATGATTTTCAACTTTAAATTATCTTTTATTTAAATTTATAACAAGTGGTATCAAAGCCACTTTTATGTTAAATCATTAAGAGATAAGAATTTCAATTTACTGTATATTTCTTTTGGATATGTGGTGTAAATTGTCTTCCAATATATATGTCAATACATTATTTTGGAAGTTTTATGTTAAATTGAAACTTTGATCTTCGGAGGGCTTAAATCTAATGGATTAGAAATTTCAAATAAATAAATTTAGTTTGTATTAGCAATCTTTATATACATTCATCATGCATTATTTAAAATCTTATTTCTGTCAAGTTGCATTATATTCAACCCATTTCAATCCACTAGGCATTCAAGCCACTGTCACAGATTTTTTTTTAAATGATCTTTGAATTTTGTAACGTTGCTTTTATTTAAATTTAAATAAAAGCGGTTACATGCAACAATTTATTATTGGCCTGTTGGTAGAGATGTTGGTCTTATTTTCATTTGGATTCAGTTTCGATGTTATTTGATGTTCCAACAATTATTTTAAGGGGAACGAATATAAATTCAAATTTTGGTGCTTTTCTTTTCTTGTAATGTCTGATATTCTAAATTAATTTAATTGAAATATCATGTTATCAAGGTAACCTCTCTTGTATAAATTAATTTATTTGGAATATCAAGACAATTGTATGTTTGTAATTTATGCAAATAGTAACCTGGCCAAAGGAAGGTTATTATTTGGCCAAGTTTCAAACATACTTGTGGCAATAAATATGTGATGATTATTAAGTTTTCCATGTGAGCA
>JANHAO010020181.1:0-12945 GCA_026873985.1 Saraca asoca | reverse complement strand
GTGTGCTTCATTCTTCATCTTTTAATCTTCTTCTTGGAGCTCTTCTTCACCATCCTGAAATACAATAACAAACTAAACCAGTATCAAGAACTAAACTATCAAAACTAAGGGAAAAATCAAACAAAAACCACAAATTAATAACTATTTAAGAGGTGAAATATATTATTTTTACAGGTACATTTTCTACTTATCAGTAACACCTGTTTATTATCGATTGTACCAATTATGGCATTTTGAATCAATACAAATGGCCGATTGGCCATGCGTTGCCCAGAAAAAGAGTTTTTGCTCTGTCATTACAATTTTGCTACAGCAAATGATTTTCACCTTGCTACAGTGTAACAGCAAATGATTTTCACCTCGCTACATCCTTACATTGCAATTTCGCTATAGCAAATAGTTTTCACCTCGCTACAACGTAACAGCGAATGGTTTTCACCTCGCTATAGCGTAATAGCCAATAGTTTTCACCTCGCTACATCCTTACATTGCAATTTCACTACAGCGAATGGTTTTCACCTCGCTACATCCTTACATTGCAATTTCACTATAGTGAATGGTTTTCACCTCGCTACAACAAAAAAAAAACTCAAAGCAACACCCGAGGGTAAGACAGCCCCTTAGCCTATCTCGTGGTTATGAAAACTCAAATGAAAAACTCAGCAAATGATTTTTACCTCACCATTACTGAAACAAAATCATCATAATTACCCGCAGCTCTCATTCAGATGAGTCTCTCGCAGCTTTCATGCAGATAAATTTCCCACAACTATTATGTGGACGTATCTCTTATATCTCAAACAAAATCTCTCAGGCGCAGCTCACTCACGACCCCTCTCTCACTTACAACAAGCTAAGAGAAAAATGAAGCACAATCGATTGGCCAAGGAAAAGTTCTCATTAATTATCAAAGCTTACATACAACAATGCTTGAAACATTCATTACAGTACTTGAAAAAAGCAAAATTCATATAGCAAAAAAAGACCTCGACCAGCGAGGCAACAATACATTAGGGGAAAAACATTGAAAGCTTGGCACTATGATTCCTGTAAAAAAGTGGCCAAAAGGCCAGCTACCAATCGTCAGGTCTGCAGAAGAGTAGCAACCCCAGAGTTCCTCCTGCTTATTCCTCTGGCACATCCTCCTAGGCCACACATAGCAAATCAAAAAGTTGTAGAAGTTGGCTGGCCAGGCAACAGCACCACATGCAACAGTCGGAGAAGGTGGCCATAAGTCACCGTGAGAACCTGTAGGAGTTCACCAGGTGGATCCTGCACCAGAGCCACGTGCAATTGGCTATCCATGTCTCCTGCCACTCTGCAACAAGCCATCCATGTGAAGCTAAGACACCAAAACACAGGGGGCTCTTCAGTCTCCTCCATTGAGTCTTTCTAAGACTAAAGAAAGAATGCCCCAAGCCATAAATACACCCGCTCAGCCCTTTGAAGAATCTAGAAGGTGTCTGACCAGATCTTCATCCAATGACCAAAAATAGCAAACAGAGGAAAGCATGGCCTAAAGTAGGACGGAAAGACATTTGACAAGGCATCTTAGTCAAAGAAGGACACTGGCTGAAGATATGAATCAAGCTTCAAAAACATGCAACTCCCGGTCTGCAAAGAAAACTGAGAGTTGGGGGGCTTATGTTATATATATAAAAGTAGCCTCACAAGGACAAGTCCTCAAGCACGACAGAGAGCAAGTCCCTCCCTTCAACAAGAAGCATCCGGTAGGCCTCGCTTCGCCCATTAGAAAGTGGCAACAGTGAAGCACTCCTAACATTAGCCTCATCTCGATCGACATAATGCAACGACGCTGCGAGGATATTCAACCACATTCCGAGAAATGGCCTCCCCCGCAAGGGATGGATCGATGAAGAAATCATAAGACTAGATCGTCAAGTGGCTAATCACTCCGTTCAAGCCCGCTTCCTCGCAACAGTGGCACCCAGCTCGCTACAGCAGAATCCATGACTCCCCTGAGCCAGGGATCCCCTGGTCAAGATGTCAAGCAGCAGACACAAGTCTACCGCCAACCTAGGGAGACCATTCAGCAGCCTATTTTCTGTAGTAGCTGGATTGTAGCCCCTTTTGCTGTCTTTTCTCATTTATGGTTTGATGTAACACCATTGTAGTTGGTAATTAATGCATGTAACTCCTCCTTCCTCTATAAATAGGATTACATTGTTAGGAGAGGAGGGAGGAAGTCTTGTAAGCAAAAACTCTGTAAATTACTTTCAATACATCAATAAAAGCTCCATCGTGGACGTAGGGTCCGGTGCCGTCTAGATTTGGCTGAACCATGTTAAACATGTTGTCTCTCTTTTCCTTCTTCCTCTTAATCTTACCTTTTCTGCACTTTGAAAGTAGCATTGGTTCCCTGAACTCCTCTCTGTTAGCTAAAGTTCGAGTCCTCCGTATGAATCGAATTTCATCGTTAACATAAATAGATGTATTTGTTTGTGAACTGGCAAGGGATTTCAGAGGACCTACATGCATTAGGAGATTTATGTGGTCTCCCATATGATAGGGAGTTATGAGCCAAATGGTCAACCATATGACAGGGGGTCACGGGATAGGTGCATTAAGGGAACAAGATAAGAGAAGTGATAAGAGTAATAAAACATTGCTCTTCCAGTATTCCTAATTGCCAGTATAATTAAGAAAGGAAAATTTATATGGTTATTAGATATAACTTAGTAAAGCCTATTATATGTTCATGGTATGATTATGATGCATGGATAGGTTTAGAAAGATTAAGCAAAGATAATAAGTATAAGATCAAATATGAAAGAATTGAAGATGTTTTTGAATATATTTTCAAAATACATCAAATTACATTTTTCATATATATATTCTATGTATAAATGTGTTTATATTTACATGTATGACCGAAAAGAATTTTCAACCCAAAGTTGGGTTAGTTTTTCTAGCTCACTAAGTCATCATACTCATTCCATTCATTAACATTTTTTCAGGTTAATGAATATGAGGAAGTTATCTCAATTAGGAGATACCAAGAATGCATATGTAAGGAATCAAGTATGTGGTTCCCTTGACATACTTCTAATAGTTAATGTCTGTCTAGCTAAACATTAGGTCCTCCATTATGAAATCATTTTTAGTAAAATATTTTGTTTATTTTTTCAAATTTTATTTATTTAAAAACATTTTTAGTAAATTATGTATATCATGGGTTTTATTTCAAAAATGCTCCAAGAATCATGTTTCCACATTCATTTTCAAGAATTTAAAAGTTAAAAGTGTTTTTAGTAAGAGCATGCTCATGGGTTTACAAGTCACTATAGGGTGATTTGTGCCAATCATACCTCTAGATTTCAAGATGTCAATGTCTCTTCCTCTACCCTTCTCTCTATCCACTATCATTCTTCAATGTCACCACCATCCATCATAGGCACTAAGTTACCTTTTTTTAGTGGTTTGAGGGAAGTTCTTTTTTCATTTCAACCAATATTTAGCCCAACTATAAATCTCTAGGTCTCCTTTCAAAACTCAAGTTTAAAAAAAAATGATTTCATTTAGTGAATAGGAATTTTTTTAAAAAAATGCAATGTTGGTTAGCTTTTGGATTAATTGATTTTGTTGTGTATTTGTATGTATGAATGTTAGGGTTTTAATATTGTCATATCCTAAAATCTAGGGGTGATTGGCACAAATCATCAAATGATGACTAGTGAACCCATCAACATTCCTATTCTGAAAATCTTTTTTAATTTAAAAACATGAAAATAATGCGAAAAATATGATATTGGGCCCTGTCATCTAAAACTCATGACATGCAAAATTTTATTGAAAATCATTTTAATATAAATAAATCTTTTCTAAAAAATCATAAATCTAGATCTCTTGTCTAGCTAGGTGCATTGGGATTTGTCTAACTAGGCATCGATCGATCAGCCGCCTCTTAAAGACCAATTAACCAAATGGTCCACCATCAAGGACCAAGACCATGGTCAATTGGGCACCCTTTCTGACTTGTGTTGGAGTCCAATCAAGTTAATCCTATGGGATGTTACAAATTTTCCCCTTTAAGACAATTCATCCTCGAATTGTCCCTTTGTGTGCATTCTAATTTTTCTTGTAGCATTTTTTAACTTCTTCTTATATTTCATTTGTTGTTGCCATTCCCTTGTCATGGACTACTGGTACTTTTCCTCATCTATGCAGATATCCTTTTTACACCTCTAAGATTTTCATTTACTTCATGTACGATTTTTTCTACTTTATCCTTCCTTACCATTTGTTTTCTCTTTTTCCATTGTACCGTGCGCATTCTCATTTGTTAGTGCTATGTGATTCCTTGCTTGTGTTCCTTTCTTGTTTCCTCTTTTGTTTGTTCATATTTGATCCCATTCTTAGTTCCATGTGGTTTCTCACTAACATGAATTATCCATATTCTAATGTATCATCTTCCTTTATTCTCTTTGCTAAGTCAACCGTGAAGCATACTAACATATACTAGATGCTTAGTCATGCAAACATAACAAGTCACACATAAAAAAATCATACATATCTTATCTTAGGATCTATCCTAATCTTTATGACATTGGTGGCAACAATGGGTACCTATCAGAGCACTCACACTAGTTGGGTCATTACCATGCCTCATGCAAACCCCTAGGCAAAGAGCATTGTCACATCATTCAAACATAACATTTCACATCATATCAAATTATCTCATCTCTCATTTTATCTTTCTTTTGCCTTGTCTTAAGCATTCCTTGTAGTGTCTTCTCTTCCCTTTTTATGGGAATTCCTTCTTTCTTTTCATATCACATGTAAGGTTGCATTCAACACATAACAAAAACATTTATGTAGTCATAAAAAGATATTTTTCAATGAATCATAGAATTTTCAAAAGTTCAAACATAAAGTATCACCCTTAGCTGACATCATCATCATCCTGGTAAATAAATAAAGAAAACAAAGCCAAGCAAGCTACTAACTACATGACTCTAGCCATGTACATCATTGTTATGAAAGAAACAAAAAAGCTATACTAGCCCTATCTCGATCCTAAGCTACCTACCTTCCATCTCTCATCCTCCTCCATGCAGAAGGTGTCACACAACTAATCCACCTTACCCTCCAAGTTGTTCATCCTCTATTTAATACAAATTAGTCAACGTTGAATGCTTGTGCTCATGTTCTACATGAGCTCATACAGCCTGCTTTAGCTCTAAGAGGCACTCATCATGCCCACTCTAGCTCTACAAGGTTATGAGACTAGGCCAAGCTACTCTTATGCAGTTGCTCTATCCAACTCCTCTTCCATCATATCTATAGGCTGCCTCCACTGCCTATATCATTTCAATCTTGCACTTGAGACCCTATTACCCTTTACTAACTTATACCCAAAATGCCTGAACATGTTGATGAATATCAACTCAAGATAGGTGCAATCCCATATCACTCCATGTGCCCAGAAAATCCTTGTAAGGACTAGTCTATATGGCAAGGAACCCTAAGATGAACTCTATGGCACTGCCAGCATATGGCACAAAACTATGTAGGGGAGGTTGAAAGGATGTCCAACTTAAAGGTGTGAGAGTATATGCATGTCTATGTAGGTGAGCATGGATATATGTCCCCCTCATGGAAGGATAATGTGGATAGTGAAGTTATGCAAAGCTCTAGAAATTAGGGGAATATCAAGGATAGACGACCTACCTTTACTCTCAGTGATCTCACTATTTGTGACCCATTTCAGTTGTTGTTAGATGTCCCATGGTCCTTTAGTGTACCAACTACCAACCTTTTGAACTATGATTCCTTTGTTTAGGCATCTGAACATTTCCTAAATGGTGGCTATTTACAAAGTGATATTCCTTTTGTGAACAAACAAAAGCAATACCAGTAAATTGTTTGACACCCTATGCTAGTAAACATAGAATCACTTGACAAGCTCCATGTGGTAGGCTTCATCGTAGACCATGAATTATACCCATAGTTGATGCTTGAGTGGCTACAACACTAGATGCATGAGGAAGAAAGCATGACTAGGGTTAAGGTACCTAGCTTACAGCACATAACTGGCTTTTATCATCTACCTATACCTCTATCTCACATTAAGGTGGAGAAATAATGTGGGGTCATATGCAAATTAGCTTGCTTGGCCATCCTTGGAAGTGTTTGAGGTCTTAGGAGGGAAATTTATCAAGTTTTCACTAGGGTTTAAATTCTATGAGGAAAAAGATTAGAGTATTTAAGGAGAACTCTATGAGAAGTTTGGTATGATGTGAGGAAATGAGAGCGAAAGCCTCATATAGGTTGTCTGAACTAGCTCATCAACTACCCATTAGTGATCAAACAATCATTTGTGTGTTTCATCGAGCATTGACCCATTAACCCACAATTTAATCCCTTTTTTCACCTTTCCTTTTTCCTTATTATCCAAACTTACACTCAGAATGTAAATATCCAACTTTACTCTGCCATTCAAGGTTCAAAGTATTCTCATCTTGTCATCTACATTTTATTGTTCCTAATCTCCTACTCCATGGCTACTTGCATTTAAGTGGGGTCCTATCTTCTTTGACTTACCTCCCTCATGTACAGGTAGGTCTATCCTTATCACCATAACTAGTATCCATTAACCCTAACATGTCATGCTAGACAAAGAACCATTGTTTTGATAATAACTTGTCACATCCTAAAATTTTGAGATGCAATTGGCACAAATTTCCAAATGGTGACCCATGAACCTATGAGCATTCTTATTCTAAAAATTCATTTTAATTTAAAAACATGATAATAGTGCATAAAATAAAATTTTTGGCCCTTTTATCTAAAACTCATGATGTTATGAGTGAAATTTGGCACATGAGAAAAATGGGCTAGCGAAGCCCTAAACAAAGATAAAGTCCATATAAGAGGAACTCGCTAAACAACGAAGGATGCTGAGCACACCCTCTGGCTCACATAGTCAGCAATTGGCTCTACACAAGCTTGCTTCACGAGCTCGTCCTCACTACCCAAAGGGCAGCAGAGGCCCTCAAGCTAGGAATCTTGGCTCACAAGATAAAGCATGCCACTTACCTGGAGACCAACTAAGATCGAGCAAACACCCTATCAGACTTAACTTATGAGGATAATCTACAAAGAGCAGCCTAACGGGGCCCACCCATAGAAAGCAACTTGTAAAAGCCGAATTGTAGAAGATTAATTGTCTTGAACATTTAATGCTTGATGTAATGTATTTATAACTTGTAAAATTATAGTTGTGACCTCCCATCCTTTATAAATAGGAAGGGAAGGATCACTGTAAGATAAACTGGAAAATGTATACTAAAACTCTATAGAATTTCCTTCAAAATAATAACATTAACATGGATATAGGGACCAATGCTACCCAGTTTAGCTGAACCACATTAAAAATATCATTTGCCATGGCTGTTCTTTCTCTTCACCTTCTTCATTTCCCATTTGATCAATCAAAAAGAAACTTGGGGTTCAAGAACTAAGTTTGGTTGACTGGGATTTGGCAAAACCAAATTTTCAACACATGATATGGAAGATTTTATTGAAAATCAATTTTAAAATAAATTAATTCTAATTTCTTTAAAATAAATAAATCATTTTCTAAAAAAAATCATAAATCTAGATCTTTTGTTTACTTGGACAAACACTAGCCACTAGAATAAATTAAGGAGACCACGTGCCTAATATCAATCACATTTAATTTGTAAAGTATATCCTAATTGAGATAACTTCCATAAATTCACTAACTTTGAAAATTGTTGATGAATGGGATGAGTACAACCCAAGTACTCAATAAGTAGAAAATAACTAGCCCATTTTTAGGTTGAAAAACATATTTGGCCATACATATAAT
Organism: Saraca asoca; assembly: GCA_026873985.1. Classification (NCBI taxonomy): domain Eukaryota; kingdom Viridiplantae; phylum Streptophyta; class Magnoliopsida; order Fabales; family Fabaceae; genus Saraca; species Saraca asoca. Next base: position 5,090 of record JANHAO010020181.1, on the reverse strand, counting down.
TATAGTTCATATAGTAAATAAGTATATAGATACATAAATCATATATGTCTCCAAATTCTTTTTTATCTTATTATCCTTGTTTACATTTCCTATCTGTAATCATGCATAAGATGTAATATGATTAATCATCTTATCAACATAAATTCATCACGGAATAGTATATTCAAAATTGGTGGGTCAATGGCAGAATGATGTCTGCTGATAAATCATATGTCCCTTGAGACATTCTCAAATTTCCTTGAACTTAAGTTTTGTGCCCTCCTATAATGCATCACAAGCCACAGGCTTATGTTGCCACATGATAAAATAATTCCTTAAATTTTACATCACCTATTGCACGTAGGTCTTCTAAATTCCACTTAACTACATGCTAATTTCCACGCATAAACATCTCTGAGTCTTTCAGATACTCTTATGGATTTCCTATTGTAATCCTTTCTATTACCCTTGTCTTCTAATCTACTATATCTTTCTAAATTCATGATTCTATCTTATCCCTTCAAATGCACACTAAATGCTTATAAAATGTAAAATATAAATATGAATACATCTTCTCAAGAATACTTTTATTTCCTAAAAGGTTATATATGTTTAAAACATAAAGAAGTACAAATTTTCGTATAATAAAATAATCAAAATAATTCTAATATATCTAAAAATAATAGCATAATTAAAATAATTAATTCTTAGAGAATTGATGAACACAATTTATACATATTTTATAACCCTTCTATACTTAGTATTTTGTCATATTTTTGTGCTAAATTGGATACCAGTGATTGATTCTTGATTTGGTCAGTTTTTTTGCTTAATTGGTTAAATATAGTAGTCTGGCATCATTTTAGTGTTTTAGGTGTAGCTAGAGTTCTATACTCCGATTTTCAGTGATTCTTATGCTTTTAGAAAGCTAAGAAGATGCTATGTAAATATCATGAAAGTCCCAAGCTCAACTCAGTTGTTAAGAAGGCCAAATTAAGCCTAAAATCCAAAAAAGAGTGATGACCTGTTGATTCAAAACTGGTCTCAATATTTTAGCAATAATTCGAGCTTTAGACATTATTTTGGTACAAACCTAAGTTTGTTGGATAGCTAAGATCCACATGCATAACTGTCATAAAGGTTTGGAAGTGAAACTATGCCAATTTAATAAATTTCAAGGTTTTCGATCCACGTGATGAATTCTGCTATAGGTTAGACAACTTTGAAAAACTATTTTGGTTTTTGGTCCACAAGTTGAGTTAGACATCAAATTTTTTAGTAAGGTTAAGGCCATTAGACTACTAAGAGATGGAACTACAACTTCTATACAGAGACCCACATCCAATTATGTCTTTGTCCAATAGTAATCAATAGCCTAAGTAAAGAGCAATGAGCTCATATAAAAGCTTAGTTGATGCCTAATTATTTCATTATTTGCACTCTTTTCTCTTTTCTTTACTTTTGTATGAAGGAAGCGCTCTAGTAAGGCAAGAACACTAACCCCTTTAAGTTCTTCTCTCTTCTTTGGTTTTTGTTTTTATTTTTATTTTAATGCATAGCTAAACCTTTTATTCAATCTAAGGGAAATTCTGCTTCAATTCTCTTGTTAACTGTGAGACTTGTTTCTATTGTTAATTTGTTCCTAATTTGATTTCTTTGATTCTCTATTTTAATTTCATTAATTGCTTTGTATGATTAATTAATTGAAGCCCTAGGTCGATTGTTTATTATGATTTATTGCTAGCTAAATTTCTATAATCAATGTTGTTTATAGCTTTTTGGTTTGAGTAGCACTAAGGATTTTGATTCTGCACCTATACGGGTCAATTATCCTAGAGAAATAAAGGTGATTAATTAATTTACTGTTGGGGTAAATTTGTTAATTAGTCTTGGTATTTTCATTTCCTAATGCTATTGTTGAGTTGGTTGGGGTGTTGGGCTTTGTTCAATTCAGCAATAAGGGTTAATTCGAGTCTAGGCTCAATTAGTGAAATTCAAGGGAAATTAGCAAGAATTGATTAGGTGCTAGGCATGATTAGATTCTTGGCTATGTGGTTCAAGAGGAAATGAAACCTTTGTGTCAATGATCAGTCTCTGAATTGAATGCAAGAGTATCTTGGATTGAAGCTTTTTGATTATATTGCACCCTTTACCTTTGATTCTCTTGTTTATGTTGTTGTAATTTGTTTAATTTCTGATTCTGAATAGTTAATCATCAAACCCCCTTGCCTTTACAATTAATACACTAAATTAATCTCCAATCTCTATGGCTCAACGTGGACTCACCCTTATTATAAGCTAAGGTAGTTCAGTATATTATCTTTACCAATCTCGACAGTCATCAAGAATTCAATCATAAAAAAATAAATAAAAACATTTGATAATACATTTTGTAAATAATGCTTTTCAAAAATCTTACGAAATCTTAAGAATAATTATTTGAAAGTTGAAATTCTAAAAATGAACTTTTAATAAATTTCTTGAAAATCCATATGTTCTAATAATGAAAAAGACCTGAAATTTTATGATCATGTGATTATGCAAAGTTGGGTTTCTAAAAGTCTACAAACTTGATATCTATCCTATTTCCCATTACCTTTTACCCTTTACAATCAATCAATCAAGCAATTACATATGTAAACAAGTAGGAATACAATTTCCTAATATCTAACTTAAATCTAAAGTCACACTGGTGATTCTTCTAGTATATCATTTTGGTCATTATTAATTAAATTTATTCAGGCCTAATTCCCTACTACCCAACATAACAAAATATTTTAGAGTAATTTTAAAAATAATATCCTTTATACAAAAAGGGAACTAGAGAACAGAATTCACACTCACCTAATAGTAGGGAAGTTTCTATCCTTTAGTTCTAGGCCTAAGTGCGCGATTATAATCATTCACAATCTAAAAAGAAATCATCAGTTAAGATTTAATAAAACACAAAGATGAGATAAAAGAGAACCAAAATTGCATTTGATTATATCGTCCTACCTTGGATTCAAGTTTTTGAATTAGGTGTGTGTTGGGACTTCTTCTCAATAGGATTTTAGCTTTGGTCGACGGCCTAACTACACTAGGATTCTACTGTCTTGAATTTCATATGTTCAATTTTGTTTGACCTAAAACTAGCAAGTCGACTACCTCTTAAGGATTGATCAACCGACTAGTCCACCCCAGAGAACCAAGCCCTTGGTCAGCTGGCCATTCTTCCAAACTCGTGTTTAAGTCCAATTAGACTAATCCTAGGGGGTGTTACAAATACATATATTGTACAATTTTTTAATAATTTGAATGTTTTCCTAGGAATTGACTAAGGGTTTTGTTTATTGGGGGTTATGCTTATTAGGTATTGTGAAGTTAATTTGTGATTTCAAATTTTTATCGTAATCTAAATGATTTTTTTTTGTAACTTATGTTTGTACTTGTTGTCTATCATTAAGAAAAGGTTTTTGTTATTGATTTAGTTAAGGTATATCATTTATTAATTTTAATATTTATGATTTATTTTGTTAGTGTAGTGAGTTAATATTAAGAAAAAAAAATGAAAAGGGACTATATTTGATAGAATTGTTATAAATTTTTACCTTAATATATCTTGGATTTGTTTTATGGATTTCAAAAATAATTTATTTGATATTTATTTGATTTGATTTTATGATATATAATTCTATTTATTTCTAAATATGTGTGTGTTGCATTATGTATTTTATTCATTGTTTGAGTTTATTTGTAGGTCAAATTGAATGAGTAGAAAAAAAAAAGAATCAATTCCTAGTTAACGATGAAATTGGATAAAATTTGGATTTGGTGAAGTAGGGAATTATAAATTTTCTAGATAATGAGAGATTTACCAACAAAAGTGTTCCCATTGCTATAGTGACAGATTTCAAAATTCTGTTGTTAAAGTTCTACCAACACCTATATTAGGGACAGGTTAATGTTCATTAACAAATTTGTCACTAATGTAATTAGCTACATGTTGACAGTGAAATCTTGTTCTACCAAATTCTTATTGTTGACGTCGAAATTCGATTCGTGCACGGGAACCAAACTCCGGCCAACGGGATGTAGACTTCAGGAATCAATGCTACTCTTGAAGTGTTATGGTGGAAGAGGGAGAAGGAAAGATAGTATTTTTACGTGGTTCGGCCAAATCTGGACGGCATCGGACCCTACGTCCACGACGGAATTTTTATTGATAATATGTAAAGTATTGTTACAAGGTTGGCCTTTCTCTCTTTTTACACCTTTTTGCTTCCCCCCCTCTGCTAATAAGGCAATCCTATTTATAGAAGGAGGAGAGCAGACATACATTAAATGCTAACTACAATTGTGTTACATTAATTAAATGGGAAAAGAAACTAAGAGGTCTGTATTCCAAAAATGGGCTGTGAAGTAAGCCTTCTTAGGCCAACAAGTAGGCTTCGTAGCTGCCATTGTGTCAGGCAAAATGCTTTGCTATCTCAAGCAAAAGCTCTTCGAGGAAGTCGTTTTAGGCTTGCTGCAATGAAGGGGCAAGCGTGAAAGGAGCGGTCACTGATCTGTCATCCGAGCCTGTTATCACATAGCTGCGCAGTCGCTGAGGCGTGGTCTTTTATACCACGATCGAGCGAGGCAGTCAGGACAGGGTTTGGCGCCTGATGCGCTCGTTGCTGTTTGCCTGAGCTCTCGAAGGCTGTTTGCTAAGATGCGAGGACTGGCATTTGGGTCCTCGGGGACTCGGTGACTCATCCGTGTGAGGACATTTCTAGTGTATAACACAAGCCCCCAAACTCTCGGTGTGCTTTATGGACTAGGAGTTGTATATTTCTGAGGATGGATTCATATCTTTGGTCAGTGTACTCCCTTGACTGAAGTGCCATGTCAAATATCTTTCCATATTTGCTTTAGGCCATGCTTTCTCCTATTTGCCATTTTTGGCCCTTGGCGTGGCAACACCGCTTGTTTGGAGCTGTTGGATGAAGATTTGGCTAGGTTTCATCTGAATTCTTCAAAGGGCTAAGCGGGTCTATAAGTATCTTGGGGTGTTATCTTCTTTGCCTCAGGAACTTTCAATGGAGGAGAGTGAAGAGCTGTGGAAGCTTTCTAGTGTCTTTACTTCCGAT
>JANHAO010020180.1:0-12940 GCA_026873985.1 Saraca asoca | reverse complement strand
TAAATAATAAAATTAAAATTTAATAATATTTTAAATTAAAATAAAGATAAATAATAAAATATAAAAGAGTGAGATAAATTATGGGATCCATTTAAGAAACTTGATAGAGTTGCACCATTGTGGGATAAAGTTACTTGAGTTGCTTAAAAGAGTGTAAAATGATGTGGCAGTGTGGGACCCAGTAAAAAAATAAAAAATAATACTTAAACAACCAAAGTAAGCAACTTGCATTGCTGATAGTCTAATCCTTCAGAACGTGCTTCAAAGCGGTCCCTGACATCATAGACGTAGCAATAATTTATTAAGCGAAATTATATTTTTGTTAAAATATATAATTTTAATTTATATAATTATGTTTTAAATTATTTGTAATTAATATCTTATCATTAATTAATGATAGATGTAACTAATAAAATTATATGTCAATTAAATTTTACATATTAATATTGTACTTTTGCTTAATCATCAAAATTAATTTGTTTTCAATAAAATTATCTTTATAAAAATGCATTTAATTCTAACAAATTATCAATTTTGAAGCCCATACCTTGATAAAAGTCATTCGAAGCAGAAAAAGGCACATATAAAACCCTAGTTTGCATGACTTAAATTTCATCAATGGAGGAACCAATTGAAATTAAAAAAAAAAAACCTAGGATAATGATTAACATTAAAAAAATAAGTTTAAAAATTATTTGGAATCTAGTTTTGATTCATTTCTCTTTACCTCTATTGTGAAGGCGTCAATTTTTTTTTCAGTTTTGTTTGAACTTCAAAAAAGTAAGGTCTTCAAAATTAGTAATTTATTACAATTAAATGTATTTTAATGGAAATAAATAAAGTTTAATGAGTAAGCAAAAATAAGATACTAGCAAGTAAAATTTAATTATATGTAACAGTCAGTTAATTAAATTTAATATTAATTAATAGTGAAGAATTAATTACAAATGATTTAAAACTTCAGGATTTAATTACATAAATTAAATCTGCAATGATAAAATTATAAATTTAATGAAACTATACAAATTAAAATATTTATTTTTTATTTATTAATTACAAAATCTCTTCTGTAATGTTTTTTTTTTATGCATCATGGAAAGATTTGTAACTGAATCTGTTAATGTATTATTCAAATCTTCTTTCATTATTAGACAAATTTAGTGGTTTAAGGATTTTCTTTCAATATAAGGAACATTTTTGAAAATTTATTGTAGAAAAGAAAAGGTGTGATCTTTTCATTGACAAGCAAGGCACGTGTATTTTCATATTAAATTCACACATGTGATGAAGAAGGGCTGCCCATAGTCTTATAGTTTCATGGGAAATGTTGTCATTATCAAATTATTGGTTTGACATGAGAAAGATTAAGAAACAATATACAAAATCATTGAAGCTGTAAATTTTAAATTGAATTAACCAATGCTTATTTTGTAATCAATTAATTATTGATTTATTTCAAGGTAATTTCAGTACAAGTTGTTGGTTTTGGAGGTCTCTTTTCAAAGTTAATTTTAAAATTTCACTTTGTTTGAACCAATCAGTGGAAGTTATATCAACTTATCATACAACAAAGTGGGGTTGGGTTACCAACCCATCTATGGCTTCATTAGAATGGTGTTTTTAGTTAAATATTACTCTTCCTATATTATATATATTTTTGTTAATTATTAATATAATATTAGTAGAGAGCCGAAAACTTCTAGAACGTACCGTGTGTGTGTGTGTGTATATATATATATATAAAGAGGAACCTAGTCGTATACTTTCACGTGTTACGGTGGCTCTGACTATTAAAGCCCCAAATTTCAGAAGGTAGGGTTAGGGATTTTATTTTTACAAATCATGTCGTCCAGGAAGATCATCTTGAAGAGTTACGAAGGCGAGGCCTTCGAAGTCGACGAGGCGGTGGCTCTGGAGTCACAGACGATTAAGCACATGGTTGAGGACGATTGTGTCGACAGCAGCATTCCTTTGCCGAATGTGACCAGCAAAATCTTGGCCAAGGTAATCGAATACTGCAAAAAGCATGTAGAGGCTGCAAATTCTGAGGATAAAACCCCCGAAGAAGATCTCAAGGCTTGGGATGCCGATTTCGTGAAGGTTGATCAGGCTACGCTGTTTGATCTCATATTGGTGAGTTTTTTTTTTTTTTTTTTGGGTAGGAATTCTCTGCTTATAGTTGTTGTTTCTCGTATCTGATTTTCCTTGTTGTCAAGGTATGATATGAAGTAATAAAGGTTTTAGGATTTTTATATGCGATTTTAGTATGTTTTATTGTTTTAGGTCATTATAGTTAGGTCATTATAGTTCGTCATTTTTGTCAGTATGATAGAATATTTTTGAGTTTATCCTATTGAATACTGGTTTTGTGATGTGCCCTACGGTTGTATTGACGTTCTCTTTCAGTTGATAGTCATGGGGCTAACACTGATCAGTGTTTATGGTGCTTTGTTCTGATTCCAAGCAAATGAAATTGCTTGCTATGATTGCAAAAGTTGAGATTGGATTTGTTTCACAGGATTGGTTATTTTTGTTTTTTTTTTTTATGTCTATAAACTCCGAGCGCAGGGGAGATGACAACCTCGGTCTGGTTATTGTCTTCCAGCTTGTATTCTATTATTGGCTTACTGTATATGATTTTTGGGCATCTTGATCACTGCTATTTACTTACACTCTGTTTCTCTTCATCTTGTATTTTTTTTTTTTTTTTAATATTTGTGATGTAATTCTGAATATTGTATGATCGGTTTAATTTTCAGGCTGCTAATTACTTGAATATCAAGACCTTGCTAGATCTCACATGCCAGACTGTTGCAGACATGATAAAGGGGAAGACTCCAGAGGAAATCCGTAAGACTTTCAACATTAAGAATGACTTTTCTCCAGAGGAGGAGGAGGAAGTTCGTAGGGAAAACCAATGGGCTTTTGAGTGATTTGATTTTAGCTTTTTGAAGTTTTTAAGGCTTTGCCATGTTGGGTTATGCTGTATTCAATCTGTCTTTCTGAATCCCTGTTGACTATGTTCGCTTTGTTGAACTTGTGGGCATTTTGAATTGTAAAGAATAGTTGGATTTGGTTGGAGGAATGGTTTGTTTCTACTGAGCCTCCTGTTAATACTTTTTATTAATCCGTGCTCCTTGATAGTTAAGAGTTATTTGGTCATACATGAAATAAATTAATATGGAAAATTCAACTTTGTGAGAGAGTAAATTTTTTATGAACTTAAAATCTTTAATATTATTTGATTGATAATGAGAATTAAAACTTCAATTTTCTTATTTGAGGGAAGCGTAAGTAAGTAATTTCCTACATTGTATGTGAAGTAGGATATTTTTTAAACTTTTATTTCATTTTATTAATTAGTGTTTAATCAGATAATAAATACTTTTTTTTTACATAAAGTTGTACTTTTGTCATCAAGACAATTTCCTGCTTTTTATGTTAAGTTGAAATTTGATATGTTTATATATAATCAGCCTGACTTTGGCTCTAGATTTGAGGCGGCAAATAAATGAATTTAAATAGATTTGAATTAAATTATTAATAAATAAGTTATTGTTAATTTATTTATTCATTTATGACATAATGTATAATTTCAAATGGATTATAGATGATCTATAGATATATGGTTAATTTGATTTATTTATTTATCTATAAAATTATTATTGTTTTATATTTTATTATTTTAGTCATTCTTTTGGGCTACTATCATTGTATTTACTGTCATTATTTCAAAATAAATAATGTTATTAGAATTTGTAAATTATATTTTCATTTTCTTTTTAAAATCTTAATTTTTCTTTATTTTTAATGACATAATTCTTAAAATTGTCTTAGTATAACATATAGTTGATCAAATATTTGAATATGAACAAATATTAAATAAAACTCATTTAATAATCCAAAAATGACATCACAACAAAATTGAAAACATCTAAATTGTATAGGTCTTCAATAGTAACAACCTGTGAGATTGCTTCTTCCATGAATTTCTTTTGGTAATTAATATCAAAGAAAACTTCAAGCTTCTAAATAAATTGTTATCTAATTCTTTATTTGTTTATTTATTATCCTAATTAGTTATGTTTTCTCTACATGTAAGGATGATAATGGGATAGAATCAGGATAAACCATCCTTCTCTTGTCTCATGCCCCGATATTAAGGATAAAATCCATCTCATTCTCATATACTTGAGGATAATATATCTCCATTGATAATTTTGGGGAATGATAAAAATACAAAAAAATTTAAAAAATACAAATCTTGAAATTAAGTATTAGAAATTGGCATGTAATCACTGAGTAATTTCAAACACTTAAAATTTTGGTTGGTTCATTAGTGAATATGTTATTTTTTAAATTTCAAGGTAAGGTAGGACGTGACAAAGCGAAGACTAGGATTTTGGCCTTATTCTCAAAATTTGAAATAGGACAAACTTTTATCCTGCACCTAACCCCACGGGGCAAAGATCCACTCATCCTAATGTCCCATGAGACAATTCCCATGGGAATCTTCAGATTCATGACAAATTGATACCTTTATCTACATGTTGATTTTAAAAAATAACTATTTGTATAAAAAAATTGTAAATTTACCAGAACAAATGACTAGTTACAAATATTTAAATAAAAAAAAGCATAACTACATATATTGCACAAATCAATACCAATTAACTCCTGAAACATTTTTAACTTCTAATATCAATTAGCTCGTGAATGATCAATCCAATCTTAAAATATCAATTTATGTATCACTTCTCTATATAAATTAAGGTATGCATATTTTACCAGAGTCTTGACTCTTCATTCTCACTCTCATTTTTCTTTATCTTTTCTCACAAGGTTACTGATTAAAATATTGAAATGCTCTCTTGAATCTAATTCTTATCACTTGTTTTCTCATTTTACATATTTTAAATACCAATATTTGTCATGAACCAATATATCTCTTCTGAAATATAATCCAACATGTCATTTGAGGTAAACTTTTTAGTTTTTCTTTATATTTACAAACTCAACAAGAGTAGAACTATCATCACTCCTTTAACAATAATCCAAAGCAATACTTTTGTATACAAGTTGGCCAAAAATTGAGTTTGATTGAGAAGACTAACAAAGCTAGCTCCTCTAATTATAATAATAATAAGCTAACCACTTTTTGGTTGTGCTAAATGGAGATGTTAATTTGGTATAAAAAATAATGACAAATTACATTTACCTATCCGAAAGTTTAATGTAATTATACTCACACTTTTTTTATTTTTAGAAATATATACTTATCTTCTTTTTTTATATACACTAATCTTTCTTTTTCTTTATTTTAAACATACACTAAAGGAGATGAGTGTATATTTTTTAAAATAAAAAAAGGTATAAGTATAATTTAAATAATGTTACTCCCATACTTTTACATCCATTCTCTTCCCATTCCCATCACATGTTTGTCTGGACCCATGACCATGTGAGGGGGTAACAGAAATACTTAAAATTGTTTAGTTGATTATGAGAATTAAAAAGTTCTACAGGGAGTTCTTGTTACCTAGGTTAGGGTACGTAAGCAACTTTTCTTATTTTAGGGGAAGTAGAACTTTTCAGAAAATATTACTTCATCTATTTTGATAATTAGTGATTAATCAAACAACATATCTATCTATTACTTTCTAGTAAATTATATTTCCCACGTAACTTTCAAGTAATCAAATATTCACTCATTCATGTCATGTGGGTGAGAGATCCATTATACAACATATATTGTAGTGAAAGTACATTAGCAGAGATGTTTTATCTTGTTAGAATAAAATTTTTCTTACTCTCAAAAGAAAAATTATACACACAAAAAGAAAAAAAATTGACTATTGTGAGATCTTTATATATTCAAGTCTTGTATCCATTTCTTTTCTTTTATTTGAAGAAAAAAAATGGATCAATTTTTCCGAAAGTTAGATTGTGAAATGTTTTTGTTTCTTTTTTATTTGAAGAAAAAAAAGGAGTAATTAATGAGAAGAGATCTTTTAAGAGGTTGAATATTATTATTTTTCTTTGGATCGCCCTTTATGTATTGAGATTTGTATTTTTTTATTTGACTTATTTATTTTAATATTTAAAAAAAAGATAATCCATGAATAAAATTATTCATCATCCTAAAAAGTTGAATTTCTTGTAGAATTTTTAAAAAAAAGGTAATACTAAAAATTCTAAGTGGGGATTTGGATCCTCATAATTTATTATATTGTCGATTTTTTTTTTAATTTTAGTGAGAGGAAGATACAATTTCTTATTTTAAGATTTACAAATTTTTATTAAAATTTATTATTGTAAAAAATTATATATTTATCTCTTTTCTAAATTTATATTCTTAATTCTTTGGCTACTATTCAGGGATATATATCCCGCAAATGTGTTACAAGTCAATTTTATGAATTAGTTTGATAGGTAAATATGTTTGATTTTAAATGAAATTTAGTTTAAAAATCAAGCATGAAGAGTAAGTCTTGCAGTGTGAAAAATCAAGTATGAAGAGTAGGTTTTGTAGTGTGAATTTGAGAGCAAATGTATTTGTAGATTATTTTTTTCAAAATTTTCCCGTTTTAGAGGTATTTATATCCTTTTAACATTGATCGTTTATCTAGTACAACTAGAAAAATATATTATTGCAATCCTTGCATTTTTATCTGTGCGTTAATATGAGATGATGTATTAGAACCTTTAGGAGTTAAGAAAAAAATCTTTGTATCAACTTGGAAAAAGTATGCCTACTATTGCCATTAGGGCTTTTCTTTAGAGAAGCGTGTCTGGTGACTAGGTGAACAATGTGATTCAGGTTAGATATCAAAGTGTGAAACTTTAAGATACTCACTTGCACATTCAAAATTATATAATAATGCATATATTAATAAAATAAGCGTGTCTGGTGACTAGGTGAACAATGTGATTCAGGTTAGATATCAAAGTGTGAAACTTTAAGATACTCACTTGCACACTCAAAATTATATAATAATACATATATTAATAAAATAAAGTTATCTCTTTCTTTATTTTTAAAAAGTCAATTCTAGACATGTACTAAAGCTTATTGTATGACATGTTAAGACTTAATATGCTATTGCTTTAACTACTCGCTCATGTTTGCTTCAGAACATGTTACGCATGAGATTTTGATTGTATAATTGATAAAATCTTCAATATTACAATTATTTATTTAAATGTGATTCAAATTTATTAAAAGACTGATATATTGATCAAAAGTTAATATTATGCATAACATAATTTCAACTATAAAAAGCTATTAATCCGTGATACAATGATTTATTCATCTCGAAACGCATGTAGAAGGAACATTAGTGGACTAGAATATCGTCAAAATTTATTGTGCGAGATAATCTTTTCCTTGGAAAAAAGCAACCCTTTGCTTTGTTTAATTGGATTTTAATGATTTTTAATTTTGGGGGTTACAATTTTCTCATTTCTCGTGACCAATTCAATGAACGTCAACCCCATTCAATACATCATACCTAAATTGCATTAATGTATAACTCAACACTGAATTTACCTTCTCGAACAATTATCCATTGGTTGTCTGATTATCCTTTTTAGCAGGGGTGTGAAAATTGAAAGGACCAAGTGATTGTTACTTAATTCAAATTTGGTCTGAATTTCTTTAGATATTTTTTTATATCTGAAACCAATCCCTTTTTAAAAAAGGATTCTCACGACAGATTAATATCATATTATTTCCTAGAATTCTTCCACCTAAAAAAAAAGTTATTGATGCATTTAATTATGATGAATCTAGTTTTCCGTCTAAAATAGAAAAATTATTAGGAATTTATCCAAAAATCTTACTTAATAAGCTGTAACTTCAATTAAGAAAAGTTTGATTCGACTAAAAATAAAAGTCATTATCACTACGTGATACAAGAAACATCTTAAACCTTAAAAAAAAAGAAAAAAAATTAAACTCCTATGAAAAGCTTCACACTATAATAAAAAAAGTATTAATGAGTTGTTGTATTCTTTTTAATTGTTAGTTAATTTTTCATGTTTTCTCAAATAAATTCATCTACTGTTCTTCTATTTTGACATTTTATCTTCCAAGGAAAATAACTTCTTATACTAGTCACAAATTAAAAAAGAAATATATGCTATCTATAATAGTGGTTATAAGTTAATCATATCAATAGCTGAATTTTTATTATATAATTAATGTCTCAAAATTTTTAATAATTAATGTATTTTTTTATTACTCAATTTTTTAATATTTATTATATATTATTATAAGAAATAATTTTCATGTAAGAAATATTATAATGTATTTTTTATTGATGACTATGATTTTTTAATGGTACATGTTATATTATTTTATAATTTTTAAATAATATTTATTTATCTATTTATTTAAAACATAATATATATATATATATATTAATTTTATAGTTGATAAAATAAAATTATATCCCGAGAAAGGTATGGAGTGTTTATCTAATTTTAATATATAAAATATAATTAAATGCTATGACTATTTAAAATATATTTGTATTTATGTATATATTATATTTAATATGTATAAATAATTATTATATAAGTATACTATTTTTGATAATTAAATTTTTTATTATATAAAATATATAATATAAATAAAATATTTAATATATAAATATAAAAGAGAGTCGGATGGGTGGGATGGATCCCATTTTAATTATAAAGTGGCAAGACCGACCGACCCATTTATAAAATGATGGGTTCTGGACCAAGAGACCTAGTATTGATAACTTGACCTATTATCCAATAAGACTATGACACAAGGTCTGAAGACAACATATTATTGAGGTAACGTTTACCAACTGTGACAAACTAGAAATTTTGCATTCAAGTATCCTATATGATAATTATAATTCTGACCCAAAATTGAAATAATTTTTATTGAATAATATTATGTAGATTATTTTTATAATTTCATGAAAATATATAATATTTCACTATCCATAATTAAATCATTAATATATAAAATTCTATAGAATATAATATAATAATAATTATTATATATAATCAAATTCAGACTGATTTATTCACAAGCACAAGTAAAATTATACGTATAAATACTAGGACTTTTACCTCCATTAATTATACATGGACAATTAATAATATCAAAATTTATTACTACACTAAGTCACCAAATTTAAAATCAAAGTAGTGATATATATACATAATGTATGTCATTTAATAGAATTTAGTTCAATAATAAAATCGCGAGGTCTACATATTTATTAGTGGACTCAGTATAATTGGGTTAGATAAATTAAATGCAAAATAATATTTTTATTTAAATTGTACATCTTAATAAATTAGGAGAGATTATTCTTACTAATGATGTACCCATTAGTGATCAGATTAAAGTTGACATACAGATAATTTATTAATATGTACAATGTAATCTTTAGAGTTCAGTTATTTACCAAATTATATGAACCAAATATTAGATCTTAATGCACTGAGTCTCTAGTGATCACTAGTCACATATACATCTTGTTAATAAGACTAAAATTGATTATTGCACCTGGTCATGCAATTTAAATTTAATATCATAGTAAATTATGACACACTGGTCTTACTAATTACATATTCACTAGTTATGAGATTACAGCTGACTAATTCACTAAAGAAAAAAAATAATAATAATAGATCACAGTCCACTGGTTTGAGCTACTATTAGTGTGATAGAGATAGACTAGTTCACCTAATAAGAAAAAATCGAGCAACCCTACTTGTATGATTGCCAGACTTAGACTAATGGGCACCTTATACTACTAATATAAGTTATCAAAAAGACAACTTTAGAAAATCAATAACATTATTTGGAGTGTCGTATTATTGTAACTTAATTATAGTTATACACACAAAAAAGGGTTTAATTCACTGAATACATTATTAATGAGATTAAAATTGACTACTTCACCTAATTACATAAACCAAATTATATGCATTAATGAATTAGGACATTATACTCTTACTGATCACATGCTACCAAATATATTAGAATTGACAAATTCACTTAATGGCACAAATTAAATAGTAGCTTTTAGGTATTAACAAATTCCACTCACAAGTCATATGTGGACTTCTCCTAGTCACATAATCAAATCGAATATCCGAGCCAATTAAGGCACTAGCATTAATCATATACTCTTTATTGATAATACTAGTTTAGCCCATCCCAAGTAAGGGAAAGTTTAAATTTCTTGAAAAAAATTTCATACCATTGATAAAATTACAAATCACATAATTTCAATAAAAAAAAAATCATATATGAATAATGTGGTTCTCTGCAAAAAAAAAAAAAAAAAATCTTAAATACAATGGCAAATCTTGAAGTAAAAGTTTTGGGGGCCAAAAATATCAAATATATATTTTTATACTACATGGGACACTTACATAGTTTGTACTTCAACCAATTTTGGGTAAACAAGATCCATTGAATTTTGAACATATTATCCAATAATATTTTTAGCTCAACCTGCAATAAAAATGAAAATTATAATTTGTTATGATATATAAAAAAAAAAAAATTTCTCTATCAAGCATAAAGAAATTGAGTTCAAATGTAATTACATAATTATGGATCATAAGCTTTTTCGTATTTACCTCGAAAATAAATAACTCTAGTATTTAGTGATATGAATTAAATTGTACATCGTACTAATTAAAGACACTTTATTCTCACTAAGTCTATTACTCATGAGATCAAAGTTAACTAGTTCAATTAGGTACGCCAATTCACCAATAGTAGGCCTTAATACACTTTAAACCTCTACTCTCATTGATTAAGAGTCACATATTCACACAAATCAAGTTGTACATCTTTATGATCAAGGACATAATATCCTAATAATCACATCTCCACGTTTAATAAGTTTAGAACAAGTTCACTCAAACAATTCAAATAATTGATCTCAATGCACTAAGAAGTTCTACTCTTTATTAGTTGCACAATTTAAATATTTTACAAGGGACTTGGGAAGACAAGTAAAAGTGGCTTAGAACACGTGGCAACAATTGCTGCTAGAGATAAAACCCCTTATGACAACAATAATGTGGGTTGCTGCCATAAGAAGCATTTTAGTAGCAGCATATGCAAAGAGGCCCTAAGAAGCTTTTTAGTAGCAGTATCTGCAAAGGATCAAGCATCCAAAATTTCTAAACCAAAAAGACGAAAGAGCTCACATAAAGGCTATAATACATGCCTTGCATGAAACATGACAAAGAAAACTAGAGAGGGAGAGATGGTAAAGTGCTGTTAATCAGATAAAAACTACACAAGATGGTATGAACTCCCTTCAGATTGTTTAAAAGTGGACATATAATGAAACGACTAATTTTTGGAGATGTCCCATGTGGCAATTAATTCGGATTTCATAAAATGGTCCCAAATGGAACAAATTACATTGTGACATGTTAACAACTTTAACACAAAGGATGAGTAGACTTTTTCAAAGTCAATGCTGGTAAGTATATAAAATTAGAAAGCTTCAGTTTCATCAAGTGATCACTTCGTTTTCTTTATGCCAAACACTGCCTAAGAGATACTAATTAATATGGAAAATATTCAATTATTCCGACTCAAACAAGACCCTCAATTACACTTAAATCACATACCTTGACAACCTGGGCCAGAACAAAATTTTGTAACAAGAACACACGTCATAAAAAACTGCTGCTGTGAGGCTCTTTGATATCATGTTCCACAGCAAGACAATAACAACCACCAGATCGTTTAAACTCAACTACTAATTTTGATGTAGCTAAAATGCAGACTTGGCAAGCGAAAGAGCACTCATAAATGCACCAATATTCTTGCGTAAAGACTCATCTGAGTAGCTTACCTGTGGATATTAATTGAGAGTGAGGGTCAAAATCTTACACAAGTCTAACACTAAATTTAAATAACATATTTGTACCTTTCTCAATCCCACATGTACAATTGATTTACTTTCCATTTTAAACTCAATGAGAACCCATCTCAATTCTTTCAATTTCCCAGGAATATCACTAGTTAAGAATACCAAGCTGTAAAAAAAATACACGTACAAGAAAAAAGAGTTAAATATGATCCATTTATAGTATAAACTTCCACAAGAAAATCAAGAGCAAAACAACATTGAGGAACTCGCTTTCCTGTCTAGCATTAGCCTACGCTTTTTGAGATACTATGCGATCTGTGGAACATTTCAACAAAGCTTCAGAACAAAGAACACACTAATTTAGGTAACTTCACAAATACAAGTCCAGTCAGATTAAAAAAATAACCCTTTACAATATCGGGTGCCATTCTAGGAGTTGAGAAGCTCTTGTCAACTGAGTTTGTTTTTGATCACCTATATAAGTACAAGTTCAATGAACTCTTGAATAACTTTCACTTTACAGATTATATGTTTTAGACGCAGAGAGAAAAAATGATATATACTGATGCTTTTAAGATGTGGTTATTGTCTCATCCACCACAGGTCTTGATATAAGTCTGCTATAGCCCAACAAACAAGAAATCACACATTCACCCAACATGACATGTACTTTTTTACCAAATGTGTGCATATACAGAAAGAATCTTAAAGTTATTACTAGCAAGGCTACTAAGGCACAAACACACAGACACACACACAAACACACAAATGAATTTGCATCTTAATAGTACGATGAACAAAATTATTTTCAGAAACATATCCATACATACTTGCAATCTCCTCAATAAGCTCTTCACCACCAACTATATCAACTCCTGCAGCTCTGGCTTCCTCTGCCTCGTGGCCTGCAATAAATAAAGTTTTTATCATTGGATATTCTAATATATGTTAATCCAGCCAAATCTTCATCTCTGTATATGTAAATCCATTTAAGCTTCCCATCATCCTATTCATAGATTTTCTTCACATGACATCAACCACAAATT